>CAHIKZ030001129.1:95000-150000 GCA_903632075.3 Acanthosepion pharaonis
TAAGCTCCATTTTTATTCTTTTTGAAGAAGTGAATTTCCCTATACTTAGATTTTTTGCTATGTGTGTGTAGACTATATATTACACAATGAGTGTTGGTGCTAGTGAAATATTGTTCGATGTATAAAACAGAGCTAAAATTTATATTAATAACTAGTGGTATAACCAGTCTTTGACTGGGTCTTTCATTACTGGGAATTTTTGCCATTCAGTTGGAGCACTTTAAGTCAGCCCACCTGAAAATCAATATTAGTAAAAACAATTGGGTGCAACTGAGGCACATTCCCAAATGTTTACAATTTGAATGGGGGTAACCTTGAAAAGGGCCGTTTTTGCGTTCTCAATCTTGTTTCAGACTCACGCACAGTAGAAGTTGAAGAGATGTTTCTCCTCAGCTGTTGAGTCCTTTGATCAGCACTTTCAGCCTCGCATGCAGAAGTGTTCAGGTATGCTCTTCTGGAAAGCCGATGGCTACATTTATCTTTGGATTCAGTGGCTAATTGAAGCATTCTAATAGGCGTTTTGAGACAGGTGAACTGAACGTTTTAAAGACGATTCATTATCTCTTATTCACATGGCGAACATGGCGGCAGGGGTTTTGAAACCCAAGCAAGTTCTTTTCTTTAGTAGCATGTCTTAGGCAAGTATGATTTGTCAAATGGAATGCATAGGCAAATACCAGAAGAGAATGCTGTAAAAGCTACAGGGATCATTAAGCTTGAATAACTTTAGGAAAAGTTGGAAAAATAAATGTTGAGTAATAAGTAAGCTTACTTATTACTACGGTGAATGCAATGCAAAAACTGGCAGAATATAAAAATTTGAATTGAGAACAGCTATAAACAACAATGAAAGCATCACCTTAAAACTGTAGTAGTAGACTTTATGCAATGGAAAAGGTAACCTCACTTGAGAGATTGAACACTTGGCCAAGAGAAGGGGAATGTGTAAGCAGAGCTGGGAATGTGTAAGCAGAGCTGGACGTATGTAAGTAGAAGTGGAATTGCAGAATTAAGTGGTAGCAGTGAGCTTAGGACAGCATAGACAATCAGTATGATATGGCAACATTTGATTGGACATGTAAAGGGGCTTCATGCAGCCAATGGGCAACTTGAACAGGTGTTGTGTTCCGTAGGTCATGCGTATGAATGTGCAGCAGCACGTGACACAGCGAGTGTTGCAGGGCCACACATGCACACTGCTGCACATGCTAATTATCAAGGTTAGCAGCAACCAATGGGCAACATATGGAGGTGTGAATCACACCCACACAGCATGAGCTAGGATTAGAAGGTTATGTATGAAAAAGTAAATTAAATTTTGCCTTTGATTTCTGCATAAAGTGTAAAAAATCAGTTTTTGTTAATTTTTCACCTTCAAGGTTGTAATTTTTTCCAGCCAATTTGAACACAAAACCGGCAATGAAGAATTATCTATCAAGCAAAAAAAATTTCATCGAAATCAGATGAAAACTGTGGAAATACATAAACAACATCTGAACTCACACACACACATCTTGAGAATTATAGATAGAGCTAAGTATACATTTTTCATATTCACAAGATTTAAAACTCCAAGTTTTATGCATGAGGCAATGATCAGGTGCTGACTGATATTTTTTTAAGCATTTCACAAATTCCAAGACATGTATATAAATAATTCCCTCTGCATTGTTCAATATATATCTTTGTATATTAAATTTTCCTTTCATGATGATATAAAACTGTTCAATTCTTTAAATATGCGACTATAACTACATTAAACATTGTGGATGTGTGTACACATATAAATATACAAACAAATTTATAAAATATTGCATATGTTATAAATATCAAGAGATATGTCTGTATATATGTATATGTACATATTTGTGTTTAGCATATATATATATATACTGGTCTAATATTGCACTTAAGAAAGCGCAATAGCCCCTGCTAGCATGCATAAGTGTAAAACAAAAGGCACCATCCACTGCTCACCCTCATTTATCATTCACAATAGGAGAGTCTACTATATATATATATATATATACACACACACACACAGAAAGAGAGAGCATGGCATGGTAGATCAATAAGTTTGGAACTTGGTATGTAGTCATTTGCTAAATTTTCATTTGAAATTTTCACTGTATAATGCCTGATTGATGTAATTACTTTTAAACACTGAATTAAGGGCATTGACAAGAAAGATTTGAAAAATATTTTTCATGAGATATATATATATATATATATATATATATATATATATATATATATGAGATTAAAATAATAAGCAGCTGAAAGAAATTTGATAGGAAAAAACAACAAAATTAATAATAATAGGACTAGTAATATTTATTGTCTATTAGAATGGCATTTGACCAAATAGAAACAATGAGAAAAGACGTTAAAAGTCAGTTTTCAGACATACCTTTGTCCTTTCTCAGTGGGATGAGAAATAAAAAAAATGAAGAGACTTCTTTTTTTTTAATGTGTTATATTCCTGATGAAATCTAGTAGTTTTGAATAAGTTGTTTGCCACAATTAAGGTTATGGATGGTTTGTAGAAGGATTTTTGTGGAAACTATACTCATTTAGTATGTCTAAATTCCTTTTAAACCTAGAATATATGAATTTACTTTAAAAATGTATTTTAACTCAAACTATTGGCACTCTTGTTGACATTCAAATGAAAATGCTAAAAGAATGCATCTAACATTATCGATGATATGGTTGACTTGGTTGACATGTGAAACTTCTATATTTACTCTCATATATATATATATATATATATATATATATATATATACACACACACACCAATTAACATATTTGATTGGATCACATTGGATGAGGGGTACTGAAAAGTTCTTGGCTCAAACAAGAAACTGTCAAAAAAAGATAACTAATGTTTGATCATTTTGACAGATTTTGTTATGTGAACTGGGGCCAAATATTTGTCAGTATCCCCTTTTGTGTACACACATGATTCAGCTTAATTTTGTATTTATGTGCATATATATATATTTATTGTGTGTGTGTTTCTGCTTATTCCCACCTGTTGTTACATAGATGTGCATTGCGTTATACAAGTGTCTTCCCTGTATTTAGTGTACTTATTTCTCTTTTTTTTATTTGATTATACATGCAAGGATATCTCTATTTTAAACACATTCTTTTGTGAGTACGTATATTGAATACATTTATTCAAGTATAGTTCTCTACACATACATTGTTTGCTCTAATATATTTAGGATGATATATTCAATCCATGATACTAGCAAGAGGATAAGCCCTGAATCTTAGCTTTAAAAAAAATAAAAGGTAAAAAAAAAAAAAAAGAATTGAGAAAAAATTCAGGCAAATAATATTTTCTCCAAAAAAAAAAAAAAAAACTTTTTAAATTCAAGAACCAAAGTAATAACTTAAGTTTCAAGTTTTTCTCTTTATAAAAGATGAATTCTCAGATTGTTTGCAAAGAAAAAATATTTTTCCTCAAAAGATGTCCAGAATCAAAAACCTAGAGTTGAATTTGATATAAATTCAAGGTGCTCAATTATTTCTCTATTTTTTTAAATATCAAGCCTATTTTTTAAATAAATGCATTTAAGTAGAGGTAAGGGCTTTATAATCAGCTGAATTCTTTTACTAAGCCATTTTAACCTTCGTAAATGTCTTGCTGCAATTCCCAAATATTTTTGGCTGCAGATATAAATGTGAAAGTAATGAGCAAGTGATCAGAAATTCTATAAAACACAAGTTGTCATCTTTAGCCAAAACTTACAGCTTTTCCAAGATTATTTGGTGGGGGGTTATCAAAATCTAAAAAAACAAAGTCTAACCAAAAAAAAAAAAAAAAAAAAGAAAAATTAAAAAATTGATGCTGTTTTGATTTCAGAGAAAATAACTTACCACTTTAAATAAGCTTATGAAGCAAACTTATGGTATTGAAGTTCTTAAATTCTTGCTTGACAAGCATTCCCAAGGTGATCTTACGATTTCTATAAATATTTTGTGATAATTTCTTCTCTGAGATAAGCAATATGGCCTTCACTTCTCTAGATTAACTACTTATGTATTAATGATTATTGTTGAAAGAGTCTATCATGCTCTATATAAGAATGGTGAAGCTATTGCTTTGGATATATCAAAGGCACTTGAGAGGGTTTGGCATACTTGATTTCTTCACAAGGTTATGGTATTTCTGGACAAATTTTTGAAATGATTCACTCCTCCTTATCAAATTACTAAATAAAAGTTGTCTTGAATGGCCACTTTTCTAGATCTTTTTGCATTAATGCAGGTGTCCCCACAGTGCTCTATCCTTGGAGCTGTGTTGTTCCTAATTTTCATCAACAACCTTCCTGATGTCATCAATTCTCAACTCAGTATCTGTGTTGATGACACAATTTTTTGTTTTCCAGTTAAGTCTGATCTTCAAAAATTTAAATGCAACGTCAATTATATTCCCTCTTCTTAATTCCTGATTTTTTTTTATTGTTCTCTCACCTTAATTTTATTTGTTTTTCCTTGTAGTCAGTAATACTCAATAACCCCCTTGTGTCTTAGTGGCTTTATTGTCTTACTTGGGGCGAAATGATTATAAAGAAATGAACAAACTTCATTGATTATGATCTTTATACATGCAAAGTTTTCCTTTTTGCTCTTAGAAAAATCAGGTTTATTTATCAGCAAAATATTAACAATTTCTACTTCATTACTGGACACAATCTTAACATAAGTTAAGCAGATGACACTTAACAGCAGACTGAAATTATTGCTGCAATGTTTATATTTTTTGCATGGAGAATTAAGATTATATTTTCAGTATAAAACACATAAGTGTTAATTTTCCATATAATGTTATACAAATTTTGCCCGGAAAATATCCAGCCACCTAATAATAATAATTAAAAAAAAAAAATTCAAGGCCTTATTCACCTTCAGACTCCTTCCTCCTGAAACCTCACACACTTATCTCCCTATTTCCCTCTCAACAATTTCCAGAAGTCTCTGCAAAATTTACTTTTGTGATGGCCATTAGTAAATACTAAACATTTCAAATAACTTGATCAGTTCTAACCAATTTCATAGAGGAAGTAAGAAAATTGAACATAAAATAGGCTGTACTTGGAATAGTTTGTATGGTACCAAACTGCTCTCGTTTAATCACCTGACAGAAATTTTTCTGTGTGCCATCAGCATGTCAGATGCTAGACACCTGAAGAGCAACACACTGCGCTTTCTTGGCCTTACATTTTCAACTGACTTGAAGTGGAGTGACTGTACTCAATCAATAGCTGCATCCACTGCAAGGAATGTTGGGTCACTGTATCATGCCAGAAAATTTTAAGGAGTCCATCTTGCACATCTACAAATCTACCATTCATCCATGCATTGAATACTGCTGCCATATCTCCTCTGGTGCTCCAGCTACTCATTTCGATGTTCTTGACAAAATCCAAAGAAAAATCTGCAATGTAATCAACCCTGACTTGGCATCTCGACTTCAGTTATTTTCTCACTGATATGACATGGCTTGTCTCTGTCTTTTCTACAAATATTTTCATGGCAACTGCTCTGACAAGTTTTTTTCCTGGTACACTGACTACATGAATTTAAGCATGCTACTAGATTGGCATCTAGGTCCCACCCTTTTACTGTGGATATAGTTAAATATAACCACCACTTCTACTCCAACAGTTTCTTTTCTCACACTTCCCATCTGTGGGACTCCCTTCCATTTATTTGCTTCCCTGAAAACTACAATCTTCAAAAATTTAAATGCAACATCAATCGCCATCTTCTATCTGCTTAAATACTGTTCATCTTTTGTTCTTTCCTCAATCCTCCCTATATTCAATCTTTTCTCTTGCTTTCACTCTGTAACTCCCTGCATTCTAGTGACATTCCCACCTTGGGTGAAATGATAAAAATAAGTTCAGAAATATCTAAACTCTCAGCTGTATACAATCGATTTCTCAGATAAATGGTTAAAAATGGCTTTGAGTGAATGAAAACTGTGAGTCTTAGTGAGGATCATTCTTTGTTGAACCTCATTGACTGATGCCATAGAAATACAATGAATTTAATAGATTACAGAAACAATATTAGTTGAGGACTTTCAACAGCAGCAACAACTAAAATGAATATTACATGTAATCAAAAGGAAAATAATAACAATCAAGATGATGTTCCATAAAAAAAAAAAAAGCCCCCAACTATATTGGAAGGACTAATAACAGTGACCTTGAGAAACCTATTTTCCAAATTTTAACCAAAAGCAGCATTGGCTGCTTTGTCAATGGATGCAGAATTTTTCTTTATATGATTAAGATGATAAGAACAGATACTACATTTTGATCCCAACCTAAGGATCAAGGCATGAAGAAAAACCTTACTCAAGTAAAACTGGCTATTAGTCAATGGATGTAGAATGTTTTCACATTTTTTTAAGGAAATCACTCCAAGCAAGGCTGAATGTGCCACTAGCATGCAGAGGGTTACAGAGAGTAAGAGTAAAGAAGAATTTTTGAGAAAAGGATATAGAGAAGGACAGGGATCAAGATGAAGGCATCAGAAGATGTCGATTGACATTACATTTGAATATTTGAAGATTATAGCTATCAGGGAAGCAAGTGATAGGAAGGGAGTTCCACTGATGGGAGGTGGAGTAGAAGAGATGGCTACATTTAATGTTATCATTAACATGGGTGGTTAAGAGAATATCTACTATACTTTGATTCCAACCCAATGGTCAGAGAGTCAGGAAAAGTATAACTCAAATAGCATCAGCTACTTGGTCATTGTATAACAAGTGTTTCCTTATGAGGAATTGGTTAATATTACCATTACCATCAACTGTCCTGTCATATTTTCCTTAATAGCATTAACAATCTTCTGAAAGCTCCCGCCTTTTGATGTCAATTTTAATTTTGGAAAAATCCAAAAGTCAATACAGTTTTAATCTCTTCAAGTCTAAAGTCAACTATTATCTATTTACCTATGTTCATAGTCTGCACTTACTTCCTCTGAATGTTCATACAACAATCTCATCCAGTAACCCACTACATTGAGTGAATCTTAGGCCTTGTATTGTATAAACATTTAGTAAAAACATTTCTCTTTATTATACCCTGCTTCAAATTAAATCTTTTTCTGATTCACTCGACTTGTTGACTGGACATGAATGCTAAGAAAGCAAAAATAGAAATGTAAGTCACTCTCGATGCAAGGTCTCCGAGTATCACATCCAACTCACAAAACAAATCCCCTCAAAAAATATAAAATACAATGTTGAAGGAGTCAATCACAAATCACAACTAAGTGGCAAAGTGTCAATGTCACCACCAGTGACCTCAGTAGCAACCAATCAGACAAACACATCAACTCAAGGACCTGCCAATTCTACCCTTCCAGTTGCTTCCCTTGTCCATAAAGAGACATTCCACTCACATCTGTATCAGCAATACAAAGAATTATATATTGACAATTACCTTTTCTTTCCACATCATAGGCAGTTTGTAATTTTTGTTTGTTCTACCATCCAACCTGAATCAGAACATCTTTATCAAATTAACCTTACAAGTCATGTTAAAGCTTCAAACTTATTACATGACTATTAGGTTTAAACTTTGAAATTCAGGATATTGCATCCAAATTATTTTACATCTGTGGAGAATTAGTTTTCATCTTCATTTTATAGATACTGCCATTACTTCATTAACACAATTTTAAATTCCAATAAATATTTATTATATTGATGAAAACTTGGCTAATAATGCAAGATGTAGTGCCTATGTGCATATATGTATTTATTTAATTTCACCTCAATCAAGGTGATATTGTCACTAAGATACAAGAGGTTCTGGGAGTGATAGATAATGAGAAGATTTTAAAAGGAAACAGAAACCCAACCCTAAACAGGAAACAAAGAATAAACTACTTTAGTTCAATAGACAGAAAAGGAACATGAAGCAGGCAATAGGCAAACCTATCTATTCCTATCGAGAAAAAAAAAAGTAAATAGTAAATGTCATAGTTTAGGCAGGAATATTACAAGTCTAGAGTTGAAGTAGATTTGAGGAGCCAGAAAACCAGTCCTAAACAGTAAACAAGGAATAAACCTCTACTCCTGTCCAATTGACAGGGAAGGAGTGCAAACCAGCCAATAGGAGAGATAAGAGAAAATAAAAATAAATAAAATAAAAAAATAAAAAAAATAAGAGTAAAAATTTAGGTTTAGGTGGGGGTGTTAGAAGTGTAGAGTTAAGAGCATGTGAAATTCTGATGTATTGCTTAGAATCAGAAAGAGACAGCTGAACTTTCTGGTACACATAATGAGGAAAGAGGGTTTGGGGAATTTGACACTAATAGGACACATTCAAGAGGTGCAGTGGGAAACAGAAAATAATCAAATAAAGGCATTTTTATAAATGGATAGTAGAACATGAACTGGGAGGGTAAACACATTGCTTATGACTACAAAAGATAGGAAGTTAGAGAAAACCATAATAATCAACATCCTAAAGGCACATAGTATTATAAAATAAGGCTTAGATATATATATTATTGTTTTGCTTTATAAACAAAAAATTGGGAAGGTTTTCAATGTCTTATGTGTGAGTATATATGCACAGGTGTTGCAAAGACCACTTTATACAAATTTATATAATGCTATAAGATGGCTTTGCTGTGCATTTTTTATAAATACTTTCATGGTAATTATTCTGATGAGCTTTCCTTCGTGGTATCAAGAATTTATGAATTTAAACACAATACTAGATTGACAGCAAGGTCTAACTATTTTACTGTTGAACTAGTTAGATGCAACTGTAAGTTCTATGTTAACAGTTTCTTCTGTTGCACTTCTCACTTATGGAAATTTCTTCTGGCTTTTTGCTTCCTAGTCAACTTTGATCTTGAAAAATTTAGATGAGATTGTCAATCAATATCTTGTTCCCATTTTTTTATTTATTTTTTTAGTGATTCTTTTCCTCATATTCTCTCATACTCATTTGCTACTGCATCTTAGTGGCTTTATTGCCATTGCTTGGTGTAAAATGATTAAAAAAAGAAAAAATGCAAACATACAAATATATATATATATATATATATATATATATATATATATAAACAAACATGGTGGCGTAACGGATAGCGGCTTGGATTGAGGAATTGGAGAGCCGAGCTTGAATTCCAGTCGAATCCAATACATTCACTTACATGCTAATACCCTTGGGAAAGGTATGAATCCTCTTCTTCTCCCTCCAGTTATGGGTAAATAGCAGGACAGACTGGATTCTATAGCCTTGGATGGCAACTGGTCTAGGAGAAGGACAACTCTGAATTCAAAACCTGTGGAGGGTCGTTTGGGGACCCTGTGACACGTATTGCACCAGGTCTCTGTATTTGGCCCTTCGAAAAGTGTGGATGGTCCTGCACAAAACCTTCACCACCATAATCAAATCTCATGTGCTGTTGTTGGGTTGTCGGTTTCCTAGGAACTGATCTGCTTGACCCTCATACATCAAATTCAGCGGGAGAGTCGAGTATAAAAACAAACACACACACAGGTTTATTCAAATTCTTATAAATATACATGCAGATATATGTATCTCTTTTTTTACTCTGACAAAGAAAATAAGCAAAATTTTATGATGCTAATAGACTTATATAAAAAGATTGCAGAAGAATAAAATATATGATGGGAAATTAAAAAGAAAGCCTCCTGAATAAAATCGTGATCTTTCATTTATTTTTTTATTTTTTACTGTCAAGTTTAAGCATTTATCCTTTTCACATACATTATTTAACAATTTCTTTTTAACTGAATTTTATTTTATATTTCCCCCACTTCTTTCTCATTTCAAATGTTTTCTCTCTTTATTTGTTCATGCTTTGCCAGTTTCTTCTTCATATCTGTTTTTTTTCCTTTGTTTCTTTTCTTAATCATTTCTTTGTTACTTATTTCTTTTTCATAGCATATTTCTTTTTCTTCATTTCTCATTTTATTTTGTTACTTATCTTCATTTTTCATCGTTTCATTTCTTTTTTCATTTTTCCTTCATTTCTTATTTTTCTTTTTTTATTTTGTTACTTATCTTCATTTTTCATCATTTCATTTCTTTTTTTCATTTTTCCTTCATTTCTTATTTTTCTTTTTTTATTTTGTTACTTATCTTCATTTTTCATCATTTCATTTCTTTTTTTCATTTTTCCTTCATTTCTTGTTTCTTTTCTTTTTTCATATCTCTTTATTCCTTCTCTTTATTTCTTTACTCCTTCATATTTATTTTTTCTTTGTCTCTTTCTTCTTCATTTATATTCTTTGTTTCATTTTGTCTTTATTAAGTTTTATTATATCATTTTTTTCCTGCTCTTGCTTTGCTTCTTCCTTAAAACTGTTCTCTTATTCTTCATTTCTTCTGTTATTTCTTCTTAGTATCTGTGACTTTTTTTTGATTTTTTCCCCCCTCATATTTTTTCTGCATTGATATTTGTCTACAATTGGTTCTTGAGCATTCTTCATTCTTTCTCTCTTTTCTTCATTACTTGATTCACTTCATTTATTGTTTTTCCTTTTGTTACATTTTGTTTCAATTATTTTCCTTCTCTTCATTCATAAGATACATTCATTGTCATTTTTTGGACATTATTTATGTCATTACTTTATGTTGACCTCAGTGTCGACTTTCATATTTACACTCACTATCCCTAGTATTGGGAACTTTTACCCATAAATATAGCATGTCTTAAGACTATATTTTTATCATATACAACCTTGTGCAATTTAATTGAAACAAAATGAATAATTTTGCTATTTACTTTTCTTTCATATTTTTCCATTCCACAAAGTAGTTTCTTGCAGACTGACCACAGATTCTCAGTTGGATTTAAATCAGGAGAGTTTCTGGGCTAGTCTTTGATTTGCTCACTGGTAAGGTTTGCCAGTGTGTTTGTGTAGTGTTGCAATTTTCCTACACTTCCTTGAAGTAATTTCCATTGCAGACAATGGTCATAGAACAATTAATGAACAGTCAAGACAATAGTGACTGGGCATGATAAAAATCTGATGCAGTCATGGATGACATAATATTTTTCAAGGCCAAACAAATTTCATCAAACACTCCAAAAATAGATTCATACTTTGCACCAGTGAAAATGACCTAATCTGAGAAAAAAAATAGAAATTGATTACACCCTGTCACTTGAGTGGGTCTAAAACTGACCATATGGCGAAAGAAAAGAAACTAAAGTGGCTGTTTCAATTAATTTGTACAAGGGTGTATATCGTCGGTGGCTATAGTTTTCAATCTCTGACTATGTGAGCTAGGTTCAAATCTCGCCATGGCTGTTTCGTCAGGAAGGGAACTTCTTAATGTTATCAATCTGGGGAGGTAATCCAAGCAGGTAGCAATTTTAGAAAAGTGCCTGTGAAGCCATGTGAATGAAATTGGGTAGACAGAACTATTTGGAAGCCATCAAATGTCATGCTAGTATAAAGTCATAACTGGTACTTTGGGCTCACTAATCTTGTGTTCAAAATGCAGATCATGACAGATTATAAGCTCTGTCCCAGAAATTTAATTTCACTCACTATAGTTACAGTTTGGCTCTGTGAATGTTAAACACAAATGTCCCTGAGCAGATGTCTGCAACAGGGATTGGCTAGCTGCCCTACCTAGTAGGTGTGCTCAGGAAAATAAATAGCTAGCCATTATATGTATGTGAGCATGTGTCTCACTCAAATGCACTGCTTCTGTCTTATACAAAAGAATATACTTAATTGCAGCACATATACACATGCTCAACTTCTGATATACACACTTGCATTGATACACCCATTTTTCTCTTTCAAATCTTACTTTAGACATATATATGCATGCTTATATTCACACACAAAAATGCACATTCAATGTTCCCTTAATGTTATAGAAAACTCTCACAAATACATTCAATCATGAACACAAATATCTATGTATGTACATATATACATATGCCAAACCTTATACGCAAGAATTAAAGCAGTCATTTGTCAATGAAATTGTGTTTGATAGGTTTTACCCACTACAAAGTAATGTATTGTAAGATGGATTGTAGCAAGGGTAACAATTTTTTAAGAAAAAAACTGAAAAAAAAAAGTGACTTGAAAAATGTACAATACTAAAAAAAAAAAAAAAGAAAAAAAACATAACAATTCATTATGTTTTTATGTCTGCCTCACTATCAGATCTTTCCACTTCTTGCAACTCCCCACCATCAATCTCTTCTCTATCCTTCATACTTGTCTTCAGTTCCTGATAAATTCTCAGATTGAAAAACAAAATTGAAAAAATTTCAGCTAATAAAAATTGTGTGAGTGAGAGAGGAGATAACAAAGAGAGGGAGAGATTAATAAGAAAATAAAGAATAATAAAAAGAGTGAAAGAAGTAAGAGATGAAAAAAGAAGAGAAAGGAAGAAGTCTTCTTTTAAGTGATATGGGCCATCATGGCTCACTTCAGTTTTCTATCTATTGAAGCTGTAAGGAATTTTTTCCTTTTTTTTTTCTTTTAAAAAAAAAAAAATGATTCTTCTTTGTAGCAACTCTAGCATTCACCCACACCAAGAGCTCAGCCTGGTTATTTGGTGTTTCCTTCTGCCTTACCTGTAAAGTAATAGGAAAGAAAAATATAAAATAGGAGGAGAGGGGGAAAAGAAACACCGACACATGAGAAAGGGGAAAAGAAGCCGCCAAAGTAGGGGAAAAAAGACGGAAGAAGACGCCAAAGCAGGGGAAAAAAAAAGGAAGAAGACGCCAAAGCAGGGGAAAAAAAAGGAAGAAGACGCCAAAGTGGGGGTAAAAAAAGGAAGAAGACGACAAAATAGGAAAAAAAAAGGAAGACGCCAAAGAAGAGGGGGAAAAAAAAGGTAGACACCAAAGTAAGGAGAAAAAAAAGAAAGACACCTAAGTAGGGGGAAAAAAGGAAGACACCTAAGTAGGAGGAAAAAGGGAGACAACTAAGTAGGGGGAAAAAAAAGAAAGAAGACGGCAAAGTAGAAGGAAAAAAAAAGGAAGAAGACGCCAATGTATGGGGGGGGAAAAGGAAGAAGACGCCAATGTATGGGGGGGGAAAAGGAAGAAGACGCCAATGTACAGGGGAAAAAAAAGGAAGAAGACGCCAAAGTAGGGGGAAAAAAGGAAGACATCAAAGTAGGGGGAAAAAAGGAAGACATCAAAGTAGGGGGAAAAAAGGAAGACATCAAAGTAGGGGAAAAAAAGGAAGACACCAAAGTAGGCGAATAAAAAAGAAAATATCAAAGTAGGGTGAAAAAAAAGGAAAATGTCAAAGTAGGGGCAACAAGGAAGAAGACGCCAAAGTAGGGGAAAAAAAGGAAGAAGATGCCAAAGCAGGAGAAAAAAAAAGGAAGAAGACGCCAAAGCAGGAGAAAAAAAAAGAAGAAGACCCCAAAGCAGGAGAAAAAAAAAAGGAAGAAGACCCCAAAGCAGGAGAAAAAAAAAAGGAAGAAGACCCCAAAGCAGGAGAAAAAAAAAGGAAGAAGACCCCAAAGCAGGAGAAAAAAAAGGAAGAAGACGCCAAAGCAGGAGAAAAAAAAGGGAAACATCAAAGTAGGAGAAAAAAAGGAAGACGCCAAAGTAAGAAAAAAAAAAGGCACCAAAGTAGGGGGGAAAAAAAGTAAGACACCAAAGTAGGGGGGAAAAGGAAGACACCAAAGAAGAGGGGAAAAGGAAGACACCAAAGAAGAGGGGGGAAAGGAAGACACCAAAGAAGAGGGGGAGAGGAAGACACCAAAGAAGGGGGGGGAAGGAAGACGATGCCAAAGCAGGAGAAAAAAAAGGAGACACCAAAGTAGGGAAAAAAGGAAGACATTAAAGTAGGGGGAAAAAAAAGGAAGACATCAAAGTAGGGGGAAAAAAAAGGAAGACATCAAAGTAGGGGAAAAAAAAAAGGAAGACATCAAAGTAGGGGGAAAAAAAGGAAGACATCAAAGTAGGGGGAAAAAAGGAAGAAGACATCAAAGTAGGGGAAAAAAGGAAGAAGACATAAAGGAGGGGGGAAAAGGAAGAAGACGCCAAAGTAGGGGGAAAAAGGAAGAAGACTCCAAAGTAGGGGGGAAAAAGGAAGAAGACACCAAAGAAGGGAAAAAGGAAGACGCCAAAGTAGGGGGGAAAAGGAAGAAGACGCCAAAGTAGGGGAAAAAGGAAGAAGACGCCAAAGTAGGGGAAAAAGGAAGAAGACGCCAAAGTAGGGGAAAAAGGAAGAAGACGCCAAAGTAGGGGAAAAAGGAAGAAGACGCCAAAGTAAGAGAAAAAAAAGGAAGAAGATGCCAAAGTAGGTGGAAAAAAAAAGACGCCAAAGTAGGTGGAAAAAAAACCGAAGAAGACTCAAAAGTAAGGGGAAAAAAGGAAGAAGACGTCAAAGTAAGAGGAAAAAAAGGAAGAAGACGTCAAAGTAAGAGGAAAAAAAGGAAGAAGACGTCAAAGTAAGAGGAAAAAAAGGAAGAAGACGTCAAAGTAAGAGGAAAAAAAGGAAGAAGACGCCAAAATAAGAGGAAAAAAAAGGAAGAAGACGCCAAAATAAGAGGAAAAAAAAGGAAAAAGACGCCAAAATAATAGGAAAAAAAAGGAAGAAGACGCCAAAATAAGAGGAAAAAGAAGGATGAAGACGCCAAAATAAGGGGAAAAAGAAGGAAGAAGACGCCAAAATAAGGGGAAATAAAAAGAAGACACCAAAGTAGGTGGAAAAAATGTAGACACCAAAGCAGGGGGAAAAAATGTAGACACCAAAGTAGGGGGAATAAAAGGAAGACACCAAAGTAGGGGGGAATAAAAGGAAGACACCAAAGTAGGGGGAATAAAAGGAAGACACCAAAGTAGGGGGAATAAAAGGAAGACACCAAAGTAGGGGGAATAAAAGGAAGACACCAAAGTAAGTAAAAAAAGGAAGGCACCAAAGAAGGGTGGGAAAGGAAGACACCAAAGTAGGGGGGAAAGAAAGACACCAAAGTCGGGGGAAAAAAAGAAAGACACCAAAAGTCGGGGGGGAAAAAGAAAGACACCAAAAAGAGGGGGAAAAAGAAAGACACCAAAGTCGGGGGAAAAAAGAAAGACACCAAAGTCGGGGGGGGAAAAAAAGAAAGACACCAAAGTCGGGGGGGAAAAAAGAAAGACACCAAAGTCGGGGGGGAAAAAAAAGAAAGACACCAAAGTCGGGGGGGAAAAAAAAGAAAGACACCAAAGTCGGGGGGAAAAAAAAGAAAGACACCAAAGTCGGGGGGAAAAAAAAGAAAGACACCAAAGTCGGGGGGAAAAAAGGAAGAAGACGCCAAAGTAGAGGGAAAAAAGGAAGAAGACGCCAAAGTAGAGGGAAAAAAGGAAGAAGACGCCAAAGTAGAGGGAAAAAAGGAAGAAGACGCCAAAGTAGGGAGAAAAAGGAAGAAGACGCAAAAGTAGGGGGAAAAAAGGAAGAAGACGCCAAAGTAGGGGGAAAAAAGGAAGAAGACGCCAAAGTAGGGGGAAAAAAGGAAGAAGACACCAAAGTAGGGGGAATAAAAGGAAGACACCAAAGTAGGAGAATAAAAGGAAGACACCAAAGTAGGAGAATAAAAGGAAGGCACCAAAGTAAGAAAAAAAGGAGACACCAAAGTCGGGGGAAAAAAGAAAGACACCAAAGTCAGGGGAGAAAAAGAAAGACACCAAAGTCGGGGGGAAAAAAGAAAGACACCAAAGTCGGGGAAAAAAAGGAAGAAGATGCCAAAGTAGAGGGAAAAAAGAAAGAAGACGCCAAAGTAGGGGAAAAAAAGGAAGAAGACGCCAAAGCAGGAGAAAAAAAAGAAGAAGACCCCAAAAGCAGGAGAAAAAAAAAAGGAAGAAGACCCCAAAGCAGGAGAAAAAAAGGAAGAAGACCCCAAAGCAGGAGAAAAAAAAAGGAAGAAGACCCCAAAGGAGAAAAAAAGGAAGAAGACGCCAAAGCAGGAGAAAAAAAAGGAAACATCAAAGTAGGAGAAAAAAAAGGAAGACATAAAGTAAGAAAAAAAAAGGCACCAAAGTAGGGGGAAAAAAAGTAAGACACCAAAGTAGGGGGGAAAAGGAAGACACCAAAGAAGAGGGGGGGAAAGGAAGACACCAAAGAAGAGGGGGGGAAAGGAAGACACCAAAGAAGAGGGGGGAAAGGAAGACACCAAAGAAGAGGGG
The DNA here is from genome assembly GCA_903632075.3 of Acanthosepion pharaonis. NCBI lineage: Eukaryota > Metazoa > Mollusca > Cephalopoda > Sepiida > Sepiidae > Acanthosepion > Acanthosepion pharaonis. The sequence goes on from CAHIKZ030001129.1 coordinate 111,177, forward strand.
GGAGAGGAAGACACCAAAGAAGGGGGGGAAGGAAGACGATGCCAAAGCAGGAGAAAAAAAAGGAGACACCAAAGTAGGAGAAAAAAGGGAAGACATTAAAGTAGGGGAAAAAAGGAAGACATCAAAGTAGGGGGAAAAAAAAAGGAAGACATCAAAGTAGGGGGAAAAAAAAAGGAAGACATCAAAGTAGGGGGAAAAAAAAAGGAAGACATCAAAGTAGGGGGGAAAAAAAGGAAGAAGACATCAAAGTAGGGGGGAAAAAAAGGAAGAAGACATAAAGGAGGGGGGAAAAAGGAAGAAGACGCCAAAGTAGGGGGGAAAAAAAGGAAGAAGACTCCAAAGTAGGGGAAAAAGGAAGAAGACACCAAAGAAGGGGAAAAAGGAAGACGCCAAAGTAGGGGAAAAAGGAAGAAGACGCCAAAGTAGGGGAAAAAGGAAGAAGACGCCAAAGTAGGGGAAAAAGGAAGAAGACGCCAAAGTAGGGGAAAAAGGAAGAAGACGCCAAAGTAGGGGGAAAAGGAAGAAGACGCCAAAAAGTAGGGAAAAAAAGGAAGAAGACGCCAAAAGGAAAAAAAGAAAAAAAAAAGAAGAAGCAAAAGTAGGTGGAAAAAAAAAGACGCCAAAGTAGGTGGAAAAAACCGAAGAAGACGTCAAAGTAAGAGGAAAAAAAGGAAGAAGACGTCAAAGTAAGAGGAAAAAAGGAAGAAGACGTCAAAGTAAGAGGAAAAAAAGGAAGAAGACGTCAAAGTAAGAGGAAAAAGGAAGAAGACGTCAAAAGTAAGAGGAAAAAAAGGAAGAAGACGCCAAAATAAGAGAAAAAAAAAGGAAGAAGACGCCAAAATAAGAGGAAAAAAAAGGAAAAAGACGCCAAAATAATAGGAAAAAAAAGGAAGAAGACGCCAAAATAAGAGGAAAAAGAAGGATGAAGACGCCAAAATAAGGGGAAAAAGAAGGAAGAAGACGCCAAAATAAGGGGAAATAAAAAGAAGACACCAAAGTAGGTGGAAAAAATGTAGACACCAAAGCAGGGGGAAAAAATGTAGACACCAAAGTAGGGGGAATAAAAGGAAGACACCAAAGTAGGGGGAATAAAAGGAAGACACCAAAGTAGGGGGAATAAAAGGAAGACACCAAAGTAGGGGGAATAAAAGGAAGACACCAAAGTAGGGGGAATAAAAGGAAGACACCAAAGTAAGTAAAAAAGGAAGGCACCAAAGAAGGGTGGGAAAGGAAGACACCAAAGTAGGGGGGGAAAGAAAGACACCAAAGTCGGGGGGAAAAAAAAAAACACCAAAGTCGGGGGGAAAAAGAAAGACACCAAAGTCGGGGGAAAAGAAAGACACCAAAAGTCGGGGGGGAAAAAAAGAAAGACACCAAAGTCGGGGGGGAAAAAAAGAAAGACACCAAAGTCGGGGGGGGAAAAAAGAAAGACACAAAGTCGGGGGGGGAAAAAAAGAAAGACACCAAAGTCGGGGGAAAAAAGAAAGACACCAAAGTCGGGGGAAAAAAAAAGAAAGACACCAAAGTCGGGGGAAAAAAAAGAAAGACACCAAAGTCGGGGGGGAAAAAGGAAGAAGACGCCAAAGTAGAGGGAAAAAGGAAGAAGACGCCAAAGTAGAGGGAAAAAGGAAGAAGACGCCAAAGAGGGAAAAAGGAAGAAGACGCCAAAGTAGGGAGAAAAGGAAGAAGACGCAAAAAAGGGGGAAAAAGGAAGAAGACGCCAAAGTAGGGGAAAAAGGAAGAAGACGCCAAAGTAGGGGGAAAAAGGAAGAAGACACCAAAGTAGGGGGAATAAAAGGAAGACACCAAAGTAGGAGAATAAAAGGAAGACACCAAAGTAGGAGAATAAAAGGAAGGCACCAAAGTAAGAAAAAAAAGGAGACACCAAAGTCGGGGGGAAAAAAAGAAAGACACCAAAGTCGGGGAGAAAAAAAGAAAGACACCAAAGTCGGGGGGGAAAAAAGAAAGACACCAAAGTCGGGGGAAAAAAAGGAAGAAGATGCCAAAGTAGAGGGAAAAAAAGAAAGAAGACGCCAAAGTAGGGAGAAAAAAAAAGGAAGAAGACGCCAAAGCAGGAGAAAAAAAAAGAAGAAGACCCCAAAGCAGGAGAAAAAAAAAAGGAAGAAGACCCCAAAGCAGGAGAAAAAAAAAAAGGAAGAAGACCCCAAAGCAGGAGAAAAAAAAAAGGAAGAAGACCCCAAAGCAGGAGAAAAAAGGAAGAAGACGCCAAAGCAGGAGAAAAAAAGGAAACATCAAAGTAGGAGAAAAAAAGGAAGACGCCAAAGTAAAAAAAAAAAAGGCACCAAAGTAGGGGGAAAAAGTAAGACACCAAAAGGGGGGGAAAAGGAAGACACCAAAGAAGAGGGGGGAAAGGAAGACACCAAAGAAGAGGGGGGGAAAGGAAGACACCAAAGAAGAGGGGGGAAAGGAAGACACCAAAGAAGAGGGGGAGAGGGAAGACACCAAAGAAGGGGGGAAGGAAGACGATGCCAAAGCAGGAGAAAAAAAAAAAAGGAGACACCAAAGTAGGAGAAAAAAGGGAAGACATTAAAGTAGGGGAAAAAGGAAGACATCAAAGTAGGGGGAAAAAAAGGAAGACATCAAAGTAGAAAAAAAAAAAAGGAAGACATCAAAGTAGGGGGAAAAAAAGGAAGACATCAAAGTAGGGGAAAAAAAAAGGAAGAAGACATCAAAGTAGGGGGAAAAAGGAAGAAGACATAAAGGAGGGGGAAAAAAGGAAGAAGACGCCAAAGTAGGGGGAAAAGGAAGAAGACTCCAAAGTAGGGGGAAAAGGAAGAAGACACCAAAGAAGGGAAAAAGGAAGACGCCAAAGTAGGGAAAAGGAAGAAGACGCCAAAGTAGGGGAAAAAAAAGAAGACGCCAAAAGGGGGAAAAGGAAGAAGAGCTAAAGGGGAAAAGGAAGAAGACGCCAAAGTAGGGGGAAAAGGAAGAAGACGCCAAAGTAGGGGAAAAGGAAGAAGACGCCAAAGTAAGAGAAAAAAAGGAAGAAGATGCCAAAGTAGGTGAAAAAAAAGACGCCAAAGTAGGTGGAAAAAACCGAAGAAGACTCAAAAGTAAGAGGAAAAAGGAAGAAGACGTCAAAGGAAAAAAGGAAGAAGAAAAAAAGGAAAAAAGAAGACGTCAAAGTAAGAGGAAAAAAAAGGAAGAAGACGTCAAAGTAAGAGGAAAAAAAAAGGAAGAAGACGCCAAAAAAAAGAAGGAAAAAAAGAAAAAGAAAAAAGAAAATAATAGGAAAAAAAGGAAGAAGACGTAAAAAATAAGAGGAAAAGAAGGATGAAGACGCCAAAATAAGGGAAAAAGAAGGAAGAAGACGCCAAAATAAGGGAAATAAAAAAGAAGACACCAAAGTAGGTGGAAAAAAAAATGTAGACACCAAAGCAGGGGGAAAAATGTAGACACCAAAGTAGGGGAATAAAAGGAAGACACCAAAGTAGGGGAATAAAAGGAAGACACCAAAGTAGGGGGAATAAAAGGAAGACACCAAAGTAGGGGGAATAAAAGGAAGACACCAAAGTAGGGGGGAATAAAAGGAAGACACCAAAGTAAGTAAAAAAAGGAAGGCACCAAAGAAGGGTGGGGAAAGGAAGACACCAAAGAGGGGGGGGAAAAGAAAGACACCAAAGTCGGGGGAAAAAAAAGAAAGACACCAAAGTCGGGGGGAAAAAGGAAGACATCAAAGTAGGGGAAAAAAAAAAGGAAGACATCAAAGTAGGGGGAAAAAAAAAGGAAGACATCAAAGTAGGGGAAAAAAAGGAAGACATCAAAGTAGGGGAAAAAAAAAGGAAGACATCAAAGTAGGGGAAAAAAAAGGAAGACATCAAAGTAGGGGGGAAAAAAGGAAGAAGACATCAAAGTAGGGGGAAAAAAGGAAGAAGACATAAAGGAGGGGGGGAAAAAGGAAGAAGACGCCAAAGTAGGGGGAAAAAGGAAGAAGACTCCAAAGTAGGGGAAAAAGGAAGAAGACGCCAAAGAAGGGGAAAAAGGAAGAAGACGCCAAAGAAGGGAAAAAGGAAGAAGACGCCAAAGAAGGGAAAAGGAAGAAGACGTGGGGGGAAAAAAGGAAGAAGACGCCAAAGAGGGGGAAAAAGGAAGAAGACGCCAAAGTAGGGGAAAAAGGAAGAAGACGCCAAAGTAGGGAGAAAAGGAAGAAGACGCCAAAGTAGGGAAAAAAGGAGAAGACGCCAAAGTATGGGGGAAAAGGAAGAAGACGCCAAAAGGGGGAAAAAAAAGGAAGAAGACGCCAAAGTAGGGGGAAAAAATCGAAAAAGACTCAAAAGTAAGGAGAAAAAAGGAAGAAGACGTCAAAGTAAGAGGAAAAAAAGGAAGAAGACGCCAAAGTAGGGAGAAAAATTAAGACGCCGCCAAAGTAGGGAGAAAAAGGAAGAAGACGCCAAAGTAGGGGAAAAAAAGGAAGAAGACGCCAAAGTAGGGGGAAAAAAGGAAGAAGACGCCAAAGTAGGGGGAAAAAAAAGGAAGAAGACGCCAAAGTAGGGGGAAAAAAATCGAAAAAGACTCAAAAGTAAGGAGAAAAAAGGAAGAAGACGTCAAAGTAAGAGGAAAAAAAGGAAGAAGACGCCAAAGTTGTGGAAAAAAAAAACGAAGACGACGCCAAAGTAGGGGAAAAAAGGAAGACGCCAAAGTAGGGGAAAAAAGGAAGAAGACGCCAAAGTAGGGAAAAAAAAGGAAGAAGACGCCAAAGTAGGGGGAAAAAAAAAGGAAGAAGACGCCAAAGTAGGGGGAAAAAATCGAAAAAGACTCAAAAGTAAGGAGAAAAAAGGAAGAAGACGTCAAAGTAAGAGGAAAAAAAGGAAGAAGACGCCAAAGTTGTGGAAAAAAAAAACGAAGACGACGCCAAAGTAGGGGAAAAAAGGAAGACGCCAAAGTAGGGGAAAAAAGGAAGACGCCAAAGTAGGGGAAAAAAGGAAGACGCCAAAGTAGGGGAAAAAAGGAAGACACCAAAGTAGGGGAAAAAAAAAGGAGACACCAATGTAGGCTAAAAAGAATTAAAAAAAAAAAAAAAGAAGGAAGAAGCTGTCATATTAGGAAAAAAAAAGAAGAAAAGCCATATTAGGGAAAAAGAAAATGAAGTAGAGAATATAGAGAGATGAAGTAGCAGAAAAGAAACCAAATGAATTATTAGGGAAACAAACGAAAATGAAGAAATATAAAAATGATAACATAAAAGAAACAAAAGATTTAAGTGAAAAATATTAGTGTAAAAGAAATTAAATGAGAATCTCTGAAAGAAAAAGGTAAGTGAGAAACTAACAGAAAAAAAACAATGAAAGAGAAAGACAGTGAAAGAAGAATCTGATGAAGATGAGGAAATAAAACAAAACTAAAATAAGAAAATTTTGGTAATGATAAAAAGATAAAGAGAAATACACAAGAGAGAAAGAAAGAAAATACTGAAAAGTGAGTGTCGGCATTAAAAATGAAAAATAATAAAAGATAAAATAATGAAAATTGGATGCAAATGAAAAAGTATTTAAGTGATGGTAAAAAGAAAAGGAGGACAAAGAAATAATAGAAATAAAAGTGGGAGAGACAGTGAGAGAGAGAGAGAGAGGAAGGCATACCAAATGCAAAAAAAGATGCCCATGTCAGAGAGCAATGCTCAACTTCTAGAAAAATGATACAAAATGGAAAAGATTTACTACAGAATTGCATAGGAAATTATATCACTGTCATTTAATTCCAAAATTTCATTTTCTTGGGAGCTTTTAAGTCATAAAAATATAATATACATTATTCTGCTTTCACAAGTAATTACGTGGTAGATGATACTCAGCTTTTGTGTGTGGACCTAATTACTGAAGGTGGTGATATATGTGTGTTTTATGTAGTAGTTTTGTTGAAGTTATATTTTGGAATACAGTTTAATTTAAGAAATTGTAGGATATATAGACTAATGTCATGAAAAAGTGCTTTCAAGTTGGTTGTTTGGTTGGTGACATATCAACCACTATAGGTTATTTAAAGCCAAAATATAAATGTTTTATACATAATATTATGCTTTCAACTACAAATATTTTGTAGACAATTTTATATTTTCAGAGTAAAAGTATGTTTTTTAAATATATATTTTGTAGTTCATAAAATATATTGTTGGTAATTTTACTATAAAAATGTATTTCTATAGTTTTTTTTAGTGTTGCATTGATTATTATTTTGCTATAAAAATGCACGGTTGATTTTTGTTTGAGAGTTCACTATTTGCCCATAGCTAAGACCCTACCATACTCCTCAAAATCTCCAATCTCCTGATCAGAGGCCTTGCTCTCGGATGTAGTTTATCGCTATACCCAGGATACTCTAACCATTGCATATATAGAGTTGATAAGAGCATAGACAGAAAGTAAGTAGTTACCAAAATCTTCATTTAGTATATGAACAGCAAAAGTAAATATAATATTATTTACATTATTTGGATTATTGTCCTCATCTTTGTTGCCATATTTATTACAATGTTTCAGCCATTGTATGCTCTGGCCTTCTTCAGGTAGTTGAAATATCAAACTGAACCCTTTATTTCGCTCCCTGGGGCAGACGGTTCTACTTCCACGTGCCATTTTTAATGGATGTCAGTTATCAGTTATCTCCTATTAATTTCCCTCTGAAAGTTCTCCACTGCCTTAACCGGGTATTGAACTCACACTCTTTGGGTCCTGTCACTGGATCAAACTAATGCCTTTATCCACTGTGCCATGTGTCCTCAAGGTTACTCAACAAATTCTTCATAAGAATAAAACCAAAGTATCTAAAGTTCAATAACATATTAGATTGCTGAGAATATTTTAATTTTTTAAATTACTGGGTAGTTAAAAAAAATTATATAAAAAAAAGTGTTCATGTTATATTTGTCAAATAATTGTTACATTTATGTCCCTCTTAGAAAAAATTCCCAAACTTATGTCTATCAAGTTTTGCTAACACATAAAAATCCCCATCTCCATGTCAAAAAAGGCTTTTCTGTGTTATTTTAAACTAAAAACTAAAAGAAAATAATATATTTCAAGTCAGATTAATCAAACTTTAAATCTTCCTCAAAAAAGTTTCATGAAAGTGTATTGAATTTCAGAATGATTTTTTTAATAAAGAGAATTACATTGTGTTGACAGATTTTTCAATGTGGATGATTTTACTGATGACAAAAACACTCATTCCAATCAATTTAAATTCAGCTTGAAATATAGCAAAGTATTGTGCTTGTTAAAAATATTCAATTTAAACTATTAGCTAGAAATTAAAACTAAAATGAAAGCTTAAAGAAAGATTTTTCATTTTTAAAAATGCATTTTAAACCTTAGGCATTACTTGTCATTGAAGTTACATGCTCCTGAAAAATTATTTCAGTTGAGCTCTTTGAATAAGTGCAAGTTTGTAAACAGTAACTATTACTGCTACTAATGCAACACTACTTGATAAAACAAATTAAGTTCTCTCAGTCATTGGTGTGTTTCTTCTTCAACTGATGCCAGTTCAGCCGGGTCTTGATCCTAGCAAGAGGCAACCTGAAGTCTAGCCACACTGATGACCTGTGATACAGCAAAACAGTCTGTGGATGACAATATATATATACATATATGTGTGTGTGTGTGTGTATGTTTTTCATTCAAAACACCTGACAACGAACTACATAATAAAGCTTTTTATTATATTTTTCTTGTTTTGTACAGTGATTTCCTTTTTGGACAATTCTTACACATTATGTCCCAAAAATAAATCACTTGTACAAATGAAAGAAACATAATAAAAACGCTTAATCACAGTGCCCAGTCAGTCATCTATAATGAAACCTGTATACAAGAGGGATTAAATAATATATATATATATATATATATATATATATATATATATATATATATATATATATATATATATATTAGTTGAAAATGATGGGAGAATCCATTATATATGGATATAGATAGATAGTTGCATGCATGCATGCACACACACATACATACATACATATATATATATATATATATATTATATAAAAACTTATGTACCGCATATCAGATATATGCATTATATATTATATATGCATAAAATACATATGAACAATATCAGTGAAAGTTTATTTTCCAAAAGAGAGTACAAATGTAAGGCATGGCACTTTCTTGTCATCTGAAAAAAATATTGTAATATTTCTGATAATTTTCTATACATGAATGCTTGTATTTTCAAAGATAATTTGTTGGCCTCTGATTTGTCAATCATCTATTTGTACTTTCTTTTACTCCAATAAAAATATTATAGTTTTATCATTCCAGAAAATTTAAAAAAAAGAAAAAAAAAATTTCTTGATATCAAATATCTTATCAAATCCTTTGTACATATTGAGTTAATAATTAATACAAATTCAGGCATGAACCTAATACAAAATTTAAAATCTTTACTTCTTAACCTTATTATCCTATATCCATTTGTAGATGGTTGACTAAGTTGCTGGTGATATGATTTAGCCATGTAAAATAATAGTTAAATGGTGAAATAAACAGGTTGAAGGCTAACAAAGAAGAAATTATAAAATAAATCAAAGTTCTTGCAGTACTATGGTTCCATGGTAACTCACAAGCATGACAAAGTATTTTCAGAAAGCCTAAAATTGAATATCTATGGTGTGTGGCACTGGCTGAGAATTTAGAGAATTAGCATTCCAGCCACGAGAGCAAGGTTAACATCTTACTATAGTTTATTGGTCAAGGTTGTAACTTCCTGATAATATCAGCTTCCCAGCATGTGACACCATTAGAAAATGCCTGAAAAACATAGCATGGGTTGACCAAAGACTTTTGAGTAAAATTAAATTGACAAAACTGTTCAGAAGTGGTTCAGATGGTTATGCTGGCATATAGCCACAAGTTCTCATCTAATTAGTAATAGAATCTTGTTTATTTTGGTTGGGAATTTATTTGGAGTCAATGTATCAATAAAAAAAGACATCATTAGATACAAAGAACAGAGTACTAAACTGCTATATATTACAGCTATTGCAGTGATGCTAGCTAAATGTCCTCACAGATGAAGAAGCGTCTTATGGCAATACAAAATATGGTTCTACAGAAGGATGCTGAGAATCCCACAGACTGAACATGTCAGTAATGAGGAAGTCTTAAGAAGAATGGAAACAAAAATGTCACTTATACTTAACATTAGAAAGACAGAGTTGAAATTTCTAGGGCACATAATAAAAAAAGAAGGCTTAGAGAATTTACTCACAGGATATATCAAAGGCCTTTCTTCAAATATTCATGAAAGATCTAAATAAAATAAAAATGGATTCACACTGTGTTACAGGCAGAAATAAGGATACCTGATAATTTATGATCAATTGGAGTTAATCTGTATGCTTCGAACAACATGAATAATAGTCAACAAACCTTTTGAGTTATAATAGTTATAAAAGGAATCTTATAAAACTTGTTTTGTAGAAAAAAAGAATAAATAATTCTCCTTGAAAAGGAAAACATCACACAAATAGACTTGTTTCCAAAGCTGAAGCGAAATATCAAGTTGGTTGGTTGATTTTTTTTTTTTTTAGCAGCTTATCAACCTCTATGGGTTATATAATGCCGAAATCTAAATAGTTTGAACACAATTTTATGGCTTCAACTAAATATATCTTGAACACAACTGTATGCTTTCATCTACTGCTAAAATGTATTGTTGGTTATTATAAATATGTATTGTTGGTAATTTACTCCAAATATGTATTGCTGGTATTTTTACTTTAAAATGTATTTTTATATTTTCATAGTGTTCCATTTTGTTTGGGGAGTTTACTATTTACCCATAGATGAAACCCAACAGGTGCTACCATGCTGGATCAGGGTGAACTTGGGAACAATAGCAATCAAGGGATGGTTCCATGCTCCTCAAAACTTCCAATCACTTAATCAGAGGCCTTGCTGCTTGATGTAGTTTATCATCATACCCAGGACTAGAAATATCAAGTGATATTGTTAAAAACATTTTTACTTCAGAAGAGTTCAACATCACATTGCTGCAGCCAATGTAGAAAGTGGACAAATCATCTTGGCAGCTAGTATGAAATCAAGAAAAGATGGAGGTCTGTTTCAATTACATTTACTATTTGTGAATTTATATTTGACAGTTTAATAGGTATTTATTTAAAACAGATAAAGTCAACTAGATTCACATATTTGGGAATAATGCAGTGTGTTGATCTCCTGGAGGTTAGCATCAGCCATGCCAATGGCAGGCAGAAAAGGTTCTCTGTGCTGATTGAATTAAAGCAATTTTGTATTGGAGGTGTTAAAATTTACAATTTATTGGAATTAATATTATATCCAATGAGAAGTTTTAATACTTGATGCGTCACTATACATATAATTATTAGGATGAATGCAAAGTTTTATGTGTTTATCCTCCACATGATATCACATTATATAAACAGCCATTTTAAATAATAATATATTATCTTACTTACATATGGTCTATGTTAGTGAATTTGTGCTCAGTCAGTTGTGGCATATGTGATATACACTTGAGTGATCATGTATCTTTTGATACATGACTGATGAGGCAGATTTTTCCCCGCAGTAGGTTGCCATTTATTTCTGCAGTAGACTGGTTACCAACCAAGGCTAAAGAACCCAGTCTGTCCTGCCATTCAACCCATAGCTGGAGGAGAGAAGAGATGGATTCATACCTTTCCCAAGAGTATTTGTGTGTAAGTGAATCTAGTGAACTTGAATTTGAACTCGACTCTCCGAGTTCTCACTTCAAGCATATTACCATTACACCACAATGCACATCCTCAAAATTTATTTTACTGAATTGGTATTTGATGATTTTTCTTTAGTAAATTAGATATTTGTTGTAAGATTATAATGATAAAAAAAAAATGTAATAGTCATGCTCTGAACTTATACTTTACTTCTGAAGTTAGGACTTTTGATTTATTATATAAATAAATTTATTTTTTTTCATTTCTATTCAAGAAAGAGAAAAGCATATAAAAAGAACCAAAAATAGTATTTTGAAGACTTAATATTTTATGAAGAAAAGAAAGAAATGAAGACAGTGAGGAGAGGGAGAACATTAAATAGAAAGAAAAAGAAAAAAAAATGATCAACTCAAAAAAGGAAGTAGGTCTCTTTTCCAAACAATTAATTTAAAGACAACTTATTTCCCCTTACAAGACATCATCACCTTTCCAAAACCTCCCAGATTCTGAATCCAAGACTAATATAGGTAAATAGACATTAGAGAGGTAAACACACTCATCCCTCATTACAACATTAATTGTAGACAAGTGAAGCATTGATTTTCATTGGAAAAGTATATCCTACCAAAATTAGGGCCATTTCTCCAATTTATCTGATGTCAAAGACATCAAGTATTGTTTAGTACCACATTTGTCCGTGATGTGATTGCTTTGAGATTTTGAATAGGAAGTGATTGGTCAAGATTAAGGATTGATTGGTGGAGGCAGTTTGGTACAACCTCCCAGTCAGTAAAAAAAAAAAAAAAAAAAAAAATCATTCTTTTCAACTGATATGAAAGCATAGCCTACTCTTTTTAGTAAAATTTTTTAGTATCAATATATCTGATATTACAAGCTACTTTAAATTTTTGTGTGACTTGTAATTTGCATCCGCAATTTCTTTTTCTCGGAGAGAGAGAGAGAAAAAAAGATCTTGGAACTGGAATGATTTATTTATTTTATTATTTTTGTCCTATATACTTCCCCACCACCTAACCTGATTAAATTATTTATTCAGACTGCATTGTTGTGGTTTGTAAATCAAAATGATATGTCCTTTTCCTTTATTTCCTTATCAGTTTCTTGCGGACTTGCAACAGAAAAAAATATTTAAAAAAATACAAAAATTGTGATTTTAAAAGATTAAAAAAAAGCCAGAAAGTTATTTAAAAGCAGAAAAAAAACCCCAAAGAAATTGCCACTTTCTCAAGTGTGACTGGTTACTTTTTAATATATAGTCCCTTTTCCTTCTAAGTTCTGTTTTTATTTAAGGTAATATATACTTTGGATGGACTTAAAAATGATAAAAATCAAGTAAAGAAAGTAAAGAAAATAACAAAAAAAGAATGAAAATAACAGTATAAGAAATTGCCACCTTCTAGAAAGAGATATTTTTGTCTTTTTTTTTATCTTTATTTTTCGCCATTTTAACTTATGGTTTGAAAGTGTACCAACAATAAATAACAGGTGTTAATTCTAGTGTTTGGGGAACACATCAACAGGCAATGAGAAATGGCAGAGAAAGAATAAGAAAAACATTTATCCTTTGTCTCATTTTTGCTTTTGTTTTATTAATAAATTTTTTAGAAAAAGAAAATCATAGTTAAAGACCATGAAGTGGCATCCAGACACGCATTAAGATCAAGTCAAAGTAATTTGAATTCATTCCTTATCAACTGATAGAGACCTACCAAAATTTACATGTGATATCTATCAGAGTCTCTTTATACCTATCTCTCTCACAACATCCTACCTACCTCTCTGTCAGTCTGTTCATACCTATCTATCTCTTTTGTAATATGTTCCTACATGCGGCCTCTTCCAACCTATCTCTCTCAGTCTGTACCTATCTATCCCACTCTCTCATAATATGCTCCTGTCTTCCTCTCTCACAAACTGTTCATACCTCTCTCTCATATACTTGTATATGTGTGCATGGTAACATTTACTTTTCTGTATTTTTTTAAAATAGCAAAATATAAACTAAAAACACTTATATCCAGGCACTTGTTATTATCAAATCAAAGTAACTCAAACTTATTCCTTATCTCAAAGACTATTACCAAAATTTTCATGTTATATCTATCTATTGCATCCTGTTTATTTACCTGTGTATGTCTGGATGCACATTTATTTGTCCATGATGACTTGCCAGTGTCAGACTATCTAATTCAGTACCAATGTATAATTGTATGCATATTTTGTTATTAGGAAGTGAAGTGACCAATTTCAGTAAGACTTTTTAAATATCTTCTAGTCTTGAAAAATAGGTTGATTTCTGGTTCTTGAAAAATCAGTTGAAGTTTTGAAGAGACTTTTTTTGTTTCATTAGATTAAGATCATAAGTGGAGTTTATAAAAATGTTATTATATAGGTCTGTGTCACTTGAATGCTATGATCCAAATTTCAAAGGGATTTATATAAAAGCTGTTCATTAAAATCCAGAAGTTAGTGGTTGCAGCAGAATACCTATCTATTCACACTATCTGTTGTGGATTCCGAGATGAAAACCAGTCTCAAATGAACGACAAACGCAGGAATGAAATATAGCAAATAAACGTATTGATGCAATAATACAATTGGTAATACGGTTAGTAGATCCAGAAATGCTGTTAGTAGCAATAATAATATATATATACAGTCTGGGAAATTCAGTATCGAAGTAGGACTTCCTTCTGAGTCTACGTGCTCGCAACTGTAACTCCTACAAAGCGGTTACCTCCCTCTCTCACTGTATCAGTGTATCTCCCTCTCTTTATCGCTGTCGGGTATTCACTGGCAGCAGTACAAGTCTTTACTTTCCAGTTTTGATAGTCCAAAAGCGTCTCTGCAACCCTATAGGTGACAAATTATTTTCCACCCTACAACCTCATTCACACAGATGAAGCTGCTCTGTCACTATTTCCATGTGTTCAGATTAACTACATTCCTTAGGTTAACCATTTCTAACCTTCACAGCTAAGACCTGCCATACCACACATATTGTAATAAACCATGATCGTTCCCTGGTATTACATTTGTGAAATGCAAGTTCCACTCAAGCAGCTTCTTCCCGTGAACAATTGCTTTGTGAAACTAACTCCCAAGAGGATGCTTCCACAATTATTACAATCTTGGCCTGTTCATATTTAAGATCAACCATTATCCATCCCACATATCACCATAAACTGTACCTCTGTAACCCACTATCTCAAATGAGTCTTAGGCTTTGTACAGGTTGAACATCATTATAAAAAAAACTATGCATGTCCAATTGTTGCCACAGCAACATTATGTCTTTATCTATAATGGCATACAACTGAGTTCCTTCAATGTATTTCTATTTTTTTGATACTTCATTTCATATGATGGACTCTCCCATCATATTCTTCCTAAGAGTATACAATAATTCAGCTCCTAAATCTGAATAGTCACACAACCTACATCATATGATTTATGATGGCAAAGGCTATAGTTGAATCATCCACACTTATGGGAAGAACTGAATATAGAGAACTGGTGCACATTTGTCCTAGGTTGGTTGTCAATCAAGGCTAAAGAGCCAAATTTGTTCTACTAAACCCATAGCTGTGAGAAGATATCGAGTCTTACCTTTCTCAAGATTGTGTGTGCATAAGTGATGTAATGAACTTGACTGGAATTTAAACTCTGCTCTCAGATTTCTCATTCCAAGCCATTATCCATTAAACCAGCTGCACATTCAATTGAATATTAAGTATTAAAATACTATTATATATATATATATATTTCTGGCCTTAATAACATTCTTGATAAGCTGTCAAAAATGAATCAACCCATCATTCTCTTCTAGTTACATGCACTATCCCTTTTATTTGTTGCTGCTGTTGGTAGTCCTCAAGTGATGTGCTTTCTGTTATTTGGTATATCTCTTTGTTTGATCCAACAAGGTTTGAAGAATATGTTCTTCATTTAAGCCCACAGGCTTCACTCGCTTGAAGCCATTTTTAAATACTGAGCTGAGAAAAAAAGTTGTATACAGCTGACAATTTAGATATTTCTGAATGGATTTGGTGCTATGCATCACATACAATTTGATGAGGCAATTTAAGAACATTTCTTGAGTTTTTAGGTTAAGGTCTGTTTCGTAGGAACCTAATTACATGGTGTTACATCTTAGAGCAATGGAGAGCAAAAAGCATGAGGCAGGAAAATACTGGTCTTTCTGTATACTTCAACAGCACCACCTCATGACATTTTACAAAGCCAAGTGGTCCCTTTACTCTTAGCATCATGGGAAAATGTATTTCTTTTTCTTTTGTTTTTATTACTTATTACTATTTTATTTATCGATTTATTTAATTTTCACACACTAGCATTTCAGGTTTTGGAACAGAGTGCAAAATCCTCTTTTTAGGATTCCCATCAGCTGCCTTATTTCATTCTCCTTAATCTCATCCACAGCATTTCAATGGTGATTTTAGCATTGGGAAAAGCCAGAGCCAAATCTGAACTTGGTGAGAAACTCAAGTCTTGATCAAATGTTTAAGAAAACCTGACAAAAATTAAAATTTCTCTATGCTGAATATTGAGTCATCCATTTTTAGTTAATGTAAACAAACTATGATTATAAACAATATAACATCTACAAGTTTGAAACAGTGGAAGATGTATTTCACTTGACTTAAAACTGGGAAGAATTGGTTTCCTTCAGTATTTATGGGCAAAGAATTATCACATTCTGGCATTAAAGAAATCAAATAGTGACATTAGATGATAAACAGTATTAAAGCAACGAAGATCTCTGGGAAGCAATAAAAACTGCTGCAAACTGAAACAGGAGCAAAGTTATCAAAAGCAGTAAATGAAAGACTAATGAAGGTTATAGAATGTCAAAAGAAGAATTAGAGGAGATAAGTTCACCTATAATCCAGTTTAACCCCCAGTCCCCAGCCTTTTGAAAAGGAGTAAAGGTTTATCCCCTGTTTCCTGTTTAGGATTAGGTTTCAGGTCCCTTCTAAAGATTTTCCTTCTATTTCCAGTAGCCCCTTTATTTTTTTGGCATTATCACCTTGCTTGGAATTTATTAAAAAAAAAACAAAAAAACATTAACATGTAAAATAACATTCAGGTTTATGTGACTGTGTTTATCTATATAACTCTACAGCCTGTATATTCTGAACATATTTTTGTAAAAAAAAATAAAAATAAATAAATAAAAATAAATCACTGTCACTTTGATGCATAATCTGAACTGTCCCCCCCCCAAAAAAAAAACAAATTATATTTTCCATTATCTTATAAGATGAAACTCACAAAGTCATGAAAATATCTCCAGTATCAGTTATTCAACACCAAATAGAATATGAACACTTTGATAATGAAATAATTAAAAAATGTAAGAATTGCATATCTATTAAGTTCACTAATCAGTTTTATGATTGAGCAAAAGATAGTGAGTGGGGTGGGGGGTTACTTTACAGTTTTAATTAAAAGTAAAAGTAATTTATTACAGCAAAGGAGTATTGAAATTGCACTAGTTTCAGAGTTTTTCATGGACATTTTATGTCCTGGATCATACAAATTATCTCCTTTCTCAGCAAATATATTGTGATTAAAAAGGTGAGATATTTTAAAGCAATAGCATTAACAGTAGAAGTGATAGAAAGCTGAAGGAGATCATTCAATTATGCAACAAGTTAAACATCCCTGCATAAATAATACTGGTTGTCAGTCATTTCCCTCTTTCCATCAATAACAACATTATTAGTTTGATGAAGTCCATTTGAAGAATTAAATGCCTAACATACTTTTAAAGATTTTTTTTATCATTGTCTTTCAATTACACATGATTAGTATGCTATCTGAAGTTGTTTTTTAAAAAGATCAAAGGAATTCTTTTATATAAAAATTTAGTGTATATATATATATATATATATATATATATATATATATATATATATATATATATATATAGTTAGCTGTGCTAGTATGATCACAAATCATCATAACCAAAGGTTTGAACTTGCTGGCCTTGTTCAAATTGTTGATCAAACTAGATAACACGCTCCCTCCCAGAAACTGTAAATAATGTCTGCTCAGCAGAGTTGCAGTATAAACCACCTGAGCAGGAATCTGCAATAGGGATTGGCTAGCCACACTAGTAGAGAGGTATTGTTGAATACAAGTGGACAACTACCAATATTTAATTTTTATATACATATGTATGTGTGTGTGTGTTTTATATATATATATATATATATGTGCCACATATGCTTTTTATAAGTAGATTTAATAAGATGGCTATTCCTCAAATTTTATTAACCAGTCTAATACATATATATTTACATACAAGAAATAACCTTGTCATTTGACACATGCACACAAAAACAGAAAAAAAATAAGCTAACCCCAATAATAAGGGCTGTCAAGTTGCACATGTATTAATTAAATCAAATTTAGTATATAAAAATAATGAAAAATGAGAAAAACGGCATTCAGTTGCTGAAACCTCCTGATGAGTGGACAGAACAATTACAAAAAGGGTTTGTCTATAAAACTATGGACTTGAGGGGTTGAATATAGCATCAATCAGCTAAGCTACAAATTATATATATATATATATATATATATATATATATATATATATATATATATATATATATATATATATGTGTGTGTATAGTGTGTGATGTCACACATTATGAAATGGACAAAGCCCAACAATTATTTCAATAATTTTCATAATGTGTGACATCATTTGTTTATATTTGGATATGCCATGAGCAGATATGAATGTACGCAAGAGAATCATTAAGATTGTAGTTTAAAAGCAGTAAAATTGACCTTGCTAACCAAGCAATCCTTTGTGGCCCAATCGGTTAAGACAGATCAGGCTATATGATGGTTTTGTATAGGATACAGGTTCGATTCCTGTCGGAGGATGATTATTTTCTATGAAAATTTCTCGGACATTCAGGCCGGTAAATGTTGTTTAATACTGTTTATTATAAACAAAGCACTTACTTAAATATTTGTATCTATAAAAAGAATGTATAAACATAAAAATGTCTTAAAATATATATATATATATATATATATATATATATACACACACACACACACACACAAGAGAGAGAGAGTGAGAGAAATTTTATAAATAAGTAAATTTGTGAAAGAATTTGAACACAATGCAGGCACATAAAATAACATGGCTTGACTTCACAAAGTTTTAAGAGTCTTTTTCTATTTTCATGTCCTGCCACATCAGCTGTAGGAGCCATATAGAATATCCCCCAGGCCTGCATTAGTGGAGTTTAAAGGTGAAATGCATTGTGTACATTACTAACCTCTCCCATTAAACCATGAGTCAATATGTCATGGCCCTGCATGGTGTTATGATGCAGTAAGGTCTCATGATCAGAGGTTTTCTGCTGGATTTTCCTTCTCCTAGGTAGATGGGTTGGTGAAATATAGGGAGGTGATGCTTCCCAAAGTATTGAGCTGACAGTATGGCTGACATGTATAATATTTATTCAGGTGTATCAAAAATATGCTGATTTTTTTTAGTTTTATTCCAAAGCTTATTTCATCTCTTCTCTATGACAGGTTCCTTCAGGTTGTTAGCAATCATGGCTCATCACAATTTCCTATTCTTCATAGTAAATTCTTTTTGCTTTCTCTCCTAAACCCTGTCTGCCATCCACTTAAACAAGCTCATTTGTTAGGTTATATGCTATTTTCCTCTATCATTCATTATGCTCTGTGAGTCTCAAATTTTCCAAGCCCTCTTTCCTCATGTTCCCTAAAAAATTCAACTATTTAAAGTATTTCTTCCTGATATTAAGTATAAATATCCTTCTTGTTTCCATATTTTCATCAATACTCACAGTTTCAGCCCATGGTATTTTCAGCATCCTTCTGTAGAACCAGATTTCTTTTGAGCTCAAGTCTTGTCTGTGAGGAGTGTATAACATTCAGTGTTATATGGGAAGACTGCTATCAGCAAAGTTTTTCTGTTTTTTAATACTTTGCTTAGCCTTTGGAAGGTATCCCAATGCAGCATTGGATTTTACTGTTGCACTTTCTGTCAGCTGTTAAATCACTTGCCAGATATTTAAATTGTTCTACTTGTTTGATTTTGACATCTCCAATTTGTAATTTGCATGTTGGGTTGTCCCTTTTGCTGACAACCATACATTATGTTTGCTTGCAATTTCAGGCACACATTAAAAAGCTACAACTTGACTACATTATTAATATACTATATTATTGGGTTGTACCTTTTGTTTAAGAATGACAGAAACAATCATTAAAATTCAGCTAATTTTATAGTATTATTTCTACAAATGTGGAGGGATAGTAGATAGTGGTTTGAAATTGATAAACCAAATTCAAATTGAGTTCATTACATGACTATCCCTGGGGAAAAATATGAATACATGTCTTTTTGCCCCCAGCTAGGAGTAAATAGCAGGACATACTGGACCCTATAACTTCAGTTTGTAGCCAGTCTAGAAAGAAAGCTATGAATTCACACCAGCCTGGAGAGGATTGGGCTCCATCAGACAAACTAAATAAAATACATTTATCAGTGTAGCTTTTACTGATTCAATACACACACAATATTTAATAATGTTAATAGTTGTATGGCTGTTCTATTGAGAAGGCATGGTGGAATAATGGATAGTGGCCTAGATTAACGAATCAGTAGAGACAAATTTGAATTCTAGTCAAGTTCAATACTTACATGGGAAAGGTATGAAGCCATCTTTTCTCGTTCTAGCTATGAGTAGATAGCAGGACAGACTCTGTCTTATAGCTTTGGTTGGGGACTAGTCTAGGGGAGGAAATTCAAACCAGCCTGGATAGGGTTGGGCTCCATCTAGATATATTCCCAAAGACACACCACTGCTATGGCTGCAGTACATTTGGTTGATGCACCTACAACCATAATGGTTTACAAGACTCATGATCATTATTTCTAAAAATGAACTTCAAAGGAGCTAAAAACAACCCCAGAATTTTCTGAATTAGAAGGAAAAGAAAAAATACCTAACAGTATTACCCAAATTTAATTTCAATATTATGTTGTGTCAAGATGTGATATTAGAACAAAGATGAAAATGAGATCACAAAATCACAATAAATATATACAGGGTGCAATGGGTAAATTTTATCCTTGCACAGGTTTTTGATTTTTGTCTATTGCACAGTATAGTAAAGTCAGTTGGGCTCCGCCTGTGAGAAAAAGAACACCATGACACTATTCACTCCACCAGAAATTTGAAAACAGGATGTTGTACTGCTTCCTATTCACATCAGAATCTCCAATATGAACATTTCAGAGTGTTTGGATGCTAATCTGAGGGCAATGCAGAGAATTTGGACAGAGTTGGATGAGTCTAATAGTGATTACAAAGGTGTCTGGAGTGATTACTAATGATGGCAACATTATACCTCCATACATCTTCCGACTGGATCTCAGACTCAATACAGAGGCCTATATCAACTGTGTTGAGAAGGTACTGCTGCCTTAGGTAAAGAGGGTGGCATCTGGAAGACCCTCTGTCTGGCAACCGGACTCTGCACAATGTCGCACAAGCAAGAGAACCTAGTCATGGCTGTCAGACGATTTTGGTGACCACATCACTCCTTACATCTGGCCAACTAACTCCCCAGACTACAATCCCCTTAATTATTGTGTGTGGGGCACAGTTGAATGAGAGAACAACAAAACACCTTCTAACACCAAAGATGAACTGAAGCCAAGGATTATGGTAGCATTCATCAACTTAAACAAGGAGACCGTCCAGAACAGATGCAGGAGATTCCAAAGTCATCTGGAAGACGTGGTTGAAGACAACAGTGATTTTATTGAATACATTTACTCTTTAGGACTTAAAGATATTTCTGTGTAACTTTGGTAAATATATCTGTAAAAATGAGATGACAGTGTTATTTTCAATTTTGTCTAATTTAGACAATAATTTATCCATCGCATCCTGTATATGTTCACAATGGTATCAACAAAAACCCTTTGATAATAGGTTATGACTACCAAAAATACTCAAATATCAGACAATTTACAAATCCAAAACCAGAAAAATGGTTTGAAATAATAAATAAATATAGAAAAAAAAATAGAGAAAAATTTTTACCAAAAAGTTTTCATTGGTCTTTGAACCAACTTGTAGAAATGAAAATTTTTTTCTGCAAACCAAAGATTATCATTTATCTGGAACTTTGTTTCAGGGCTTTTTCCAGAGTGACTTGGCTGTATGGGCAATCCAAGAAAAATAATGCCATTATAATTGATAATTTGGGATTTTGATATAGAAAATTTACCTGATATACCCCACCTCCCCACAATTATTTTTTTTTTTTTAAATTAAGAGAATTGAGAGGAAGTTAATGGAAAATTCTAAGAAAAATTCATAAACAAGAAGATGCTAGTTTCTGCTTCAGTGTCATCTCTTCCTTTTTATACACACACACACACATACAAAAAAAATTAAATAAATATTATCAAATTTATTTGGGATGTTAGATTGGGCTAGCATGTGCATATGTAAAATTTGCAACTTAGTAGAATATATTTTTATTAATGTTGGCAAAAAATTTTTAAAACTCTGGAGATTTTAAATGAACCAAAAATATTTCTATAAAAACTGGAATAATGATACACCATTACCCAATTTATTTGACAGAAATAAATTGGAATATCAGACACCTTGTTAAGATTTAACCATTTTTAGAGGAGAAAATCCCTGTGGCAAATATTAACAATACATGAAATAACTGATTTGTAGATAACAGAGGTTGGAAATTAATCAGAAAGAGAGAGAGAGAGAGAGAAAGAAAAAAAAGACAGGATTATCCTTATCATACATAAAAAAAAACACATCCTATTTTATTGATGCCATTTTTTTTTATAAAAATTATTTATTTTCAAATTAGTTGTTTTTGTTACTATTTTTACTTTGTCTTCCAAAATCAATCAAATGTACACAAAGGATTTTGCACCAAGAAAAATCCTTAAAAAATACTTGGGAGATACCATTAGGTAAGATTAAAAGGAATTTTTCCTCTCAATTTTGGTGTGTATATGAATGTGATATTATATATATATATATATATATATAGACAAAGAGAGAGAGAGACAGAGAGATGCAGAAATGTTTTCTTGAAAATGCTTATGCAATTTACACATGTTATGATTATATAAAAGATATATATATATATATAAAATAATAGTTTATAATAATGATGTTGTACACAGAAGCATGAAACACATTGTGCACATTATGATTATATATGCATATGTATCTGAGAGGGTGTCATACAAGATGCGTGTTCATGTATATACAATATGTATTGGTTAATATGCTCAAGACAGATTGTGAAAAATATTTCAGTGTACATGTATACTAATTGGAGCTGTTATTGTTATTATTCTGCATTAATATAATGTTTACAAAAGCAGAGACAAGATTGAAATATTTATTACTTTTGAGACAGATAAAAGCAACTCGTCAATGTCTCCAGAGAGGTAAACTGTTCAGTTTTCATCTTAAGAGTTTATTAAATTCTCTATCATTTCAGGAACAAAAATAATACACTCTTAAAACGTGGGAATATGGCATATTTTCTAAGTACATAAATAATTTGAAAACCAGGGTTGAAATTATAGCTTTTATCTTGACTTGCTCAACAATTGCATACACTACAGTCAAACTAGCACATATTTCACCAACCTCAGAGACAAATAAATAGATCAAGAAAATATTGCAGATTTTACAAGTACATAAATGTAATGGTCATTCTAGGAGTAAGGAGGTCATTCAAAACCAGTTTTGTCAGTTTTAAGATTTAACATTTTAAATCTTGGTTGTTGCCACAACATGGACAGTGACTATACACTCTTGAGCAAATCAATTGTAAACCACTTTAGTTTCCTTTCTTTCACCATATGGTCAGTTTTAGATCCACTGGAGTGACAGGGTGTAATTGATTTCTATTTTTTCCTCAGATTAGGTCATTTGCATTGGTGTCCAATAATATGAATCTATCTTCAGGGTGTATGATAAAATTTGTTTGGCCTTGAAAAATATTGTGTTATTTGTGATGGCATCAGATTTTTATTATACCCAAACACTACTGTCTTGACTGTCAATTAGTTGTCCTACAGTCATTTTCTGCAATGGACATTACTCCAAGAAAGCTTATTAAAACTGTAACACTGCACAAATGCACTGGTAAGCCTTAACAGTGAGCAAATCAAAGTACTAGGCTGGCACAGAAACTCTCCTGATTTAAATCCAATTGCATATCTGTGGTCAATCTGCAAGGAACAATTTTATGGATGGACATAGGAAGTACTAACATGTGCACTGGGTCAGGTTTCATTGGAAAAAATATGAACAAAATGTAAATAATAATGGAATTATTCATTTTGTTTCAATTAATTTGCACAAGGGTGTAGAGGCAAACGGTGTACAATACTATCTGCCATTAAGCATAGTTTTAGAAAATCTGCAGTCACAAACAGTTACCATTTACCATAGTGTGGCACTCAGTGAAATGGACAAGATTACATTACATTATACTCTTCTAGAAAAGTTGGAAGATTTGAGATATATCTGACCATTCTAACAGAAAACTTAATTTATAGTCACTTGATACAATAAAAAAAGGTTTGATAGGATATTTTAGACAAGGTTTTAACTTGAACTATAGATTGATCAGCATTTGAGCAAATGAAAACAAATACACTATTTCATTACTAATTGGGTTTTGATTTTGGAAGGGATGTTGAAATAACTTAATGACATAGAAAAATATATAAGAAAGCTTCTTTCCTTTTTTTTTTCATAAGGTACATTTGAAAAGTCACATATAGAAAAGTGATAAGAATTAATGCATATATTTTTATATTTTAAAGAAAGAACCTCTTTTCAGTGCTGGTTTGTGGCAGTTAACCACATGAATAAACATAACCCACAGATACAAAAGTTTGCAAAAGAAAACAAAACAAGAGAAAAAGAATATAACAAAAAAACGTTCGTATATTGTTTCTGATAAAATGCAGTTTATCAACAAGCTGAATGTTTTAAGCTTTCCTCCATAAAGTTTACTGGATTTCTCTCCTTATTTGGTTCAGTGGCAGCAATACAACAAAATATAATCCAGAAGGTAAACATTATTCTCTTCTTACTTAACATAAGTAAAATTACTTTTCAAAATAATTTCCTTCTTGATTTTATTAATTTCAGTGAATTTTAGCTAAGAAAAATAGGAAAAGCAAATACTTAGAGTTGTGGGAGGAAAAAAATTGCTAATATGAGTTAATTTTATATTTGTGGGAATTACCTCCACCTTGTCTGCCAAAACAACTACTAGATTTAGCTGTTCATGTCTACAAAACAATAGGTATAACCCTTTCTTCTCTTGCTATGGAATGGAGTAACAAAAATAGGTGTACTTCTCTCTGCCAGGGTAGGATTTCTTCATCCTGCAGGCCATCTCACTTTCAGAGAAATCACAGACATTATATATATATATATATATATATATATATATATATATACACACAGCCCCGTTTCTCTACAGCTAAAATATTGCAAACCTCTCCCTGCTCTATCACTATTTTCATGGAAAGTGCTCAAACAAACTACATTCCTTGGTTCCACCAGTTCTAACTTGTACGGCTAAGACCGGCAATGCCACACCTATTGTTGCAAACCAATCTAATTGCCTTCGTATTCCATTGGGGAGGTTTAAGTTCCACTCAAGCAGGTTCTTCCCATGAACAACTGCTTTGTGGAACGACCACGCTGGAGGATGTATCGTCGATCACAGTCTTAACTTGTTCAAGACTAGGGTTAACCATGATCTTTCCAATATCTTCCCATAAAGTGTGCCTCTTGCTCTGTAACCCTCTAACTCGAGTGGCTCTTGGGCCTTTTACAGGGTGAATATCATTGTAAACACACACACACACAATATGGCTAAGTACATAAATGCTGGACGGAAACATTTTTTAAACTATCTGTACACATGTTAAATATAATTTTCATTTTTTGTAAGTTATGTTGTTCTAAATATGTACAAAATTTCATCATGTGTGGTATCCGTTTTTTTTTTCCTAACTCCTTTTGAATTTCTTTCTTTAAAAATGTTGATTTCATTTATTTTGAAAGGTGACCAACAATGACTTCTTCCATTATAATCTATGTAACCTGCTCACTACAATATCCTCACTATCATTCCTACATAGCATCACTCAGTTACGATATTGAGTCACCCCCCCCCCCACACACACAAGGGTGTCATGTGGCACAGGGCCTTTTTAACATGGGCATTCCGAGCCCGTGGGCTCGGACAAAAATATGCCCATTGAACCCGTTAAAACGGGTTCAGGGCCAGTTTACCTCCCCGAAGGAGGCTCCGCCGAAGGGCGGAGACTCCTTCGTGTTCCTCACTCAGTTATACCTTCACAAATTAATCTCTTGTACATTATCTACTCAATGTTTGCTCATGTTTGTCTATTTTTCTGATGAGCTATTTTTGTGACTTAATGCAATATATTTGTGTAAGCATTTTGTATATTTTGTCAAACTATTTTTTTTAAACATAAGTATTTTGAGTTGAATGATTTGTTTTCTAAGACTTATTAACCCTTTGCTTAACTTCAGTGACATACAAGAACCAGTGTTTTAATGTGATATGGCCATAAACCTACATAAAAAAATGGATACAGACAAGAATCTTCTCATCTGGTGCACTGAATAAACAGTTATCTTTCAATATCTTTTATCATTTCACCCTAAGCAAGGCAATAAAGTCACTTAGATGCAAAGAGTGTGAGAGAATAGGAGAAAAGAAAACATTAAGGAAGGAGAGAAGAATAAAACAGGAATTAATACAGTAGATAAAGATTAACATTGCATGTATATTTTTGAACAGACTAGATATAGCAGCAATATTCAATGCATGGGCAAATGATCAACTTATAAATCCTTATAAAATAAATTTACTGGGCTCAAACCAGGTGATCTTGCTAACCAAGAGATCAATATACTTCTTCAATAAGAAAAGTGACAAAGTGCACCATCTTCCTGACACTCTGTCCACATGCTTCTCACTGACCATTATAAATAAATTTTTATCATGTCTATTACTTAAGTTTGTGAAAATCTTAAACTTTCTTAATAATCAATGACTCCATATACAAAGACAAAATCTTTCCTCAAAGGTTTTATTTCAACTAAAGCACAAAAGCAAATAGCTGAAATTTAAAAAGAAAAACTTCTATCATGGAACTGATAGACCAAATTTTTGGATATCCTGCAGTCCAACTATCATTAAAAATAAATAGGCTGTTGTTAGGGGAAAATGCTGTATTTTTCATTCCACTAACTGATCTTCTTTCCTTATTAAGGATTTCCTGCTCTTATTATCTTCTTATCACTTACATAAACAGATAGATTCTTTTTGCTCAAGAGCAAAATATATGATTGAAAAAAAAAGAAAGGAAAAAAAAGAAAGGAAAAAAAAGAAAGGAAAAAAAAGAAAGGAAAAAAAAGAAAGGAAAAAAAAGAAAGGAAAAAAAAGGGAAAAAGAAAGGAAAAAAGAAAGGAAAAAAGAAAGGAAAAAGAAAGGAAAAAAAAGAAAAAAAGAAAGGAAAAAAGAAAGGAAAAAAGAAAGGGAAAAAGAAAGGAAAAAAGAAAGGGAAAAAAGAAAAGGGAAAAAGAAAGGAAAAAAAAGAAAGGAAAAAAAGAAAGGAAAAAAGAAAGGAAAAAAGAAAGGAAAAAAGAAAGGAAAAAAGAAAGGAAAAAAGAAAGGAAAAAAGAAAGGAAAAAAGAAAGGAAAAAAGAAAGGAAAAAAGAAAGGAAAAAAGAAAGGAAAAAAGAAAGGAAAAAAGAAAGGAAAAAAAGGAAAAAAAAGAAAGGAAAAAGAGAAATGAAAAAAAGGAAAAAAAAGAAAGGAAAAAGAAAGAAAAAAAGGAAAAGAGAAATGAAAAAAAAAAAAAAATGAAAAAAAAAAAAGGAAAAAAAGAAATGAAAAAAAGAGAAATGAAAAAAGAGAAATGAAAAAAAGAGAAATGAAAAAAGAGAAATGAAAAAAAGAGAAATGAAAAAAAGAGAAATGAAAAAGAGAAATGAAAAAAAGAGAAATTGAAAAAAAGAGAAATGAAAAAAAGAGAAATGAAAAAAAGAGAAATGAAAAAAAGAGAAATGAAAAAAGAGAAATGAAAAAAAGAGAAAGAAAACAAAGGAAAACAAACAGAAGCAATTGGATAAAGAAAGCTTTCAACGGTCGTCTTTTACTCAGATATAACATTATAGACACAAAGAACAATGTCCGCATTATGTCCTTCAAATATTCACTTACCTTTATCCAATCAGAATATCAAAATTCTTCAGACCCTCTATCATAAAAGTACATCATGTTATCTTAAGCTATTACACCTGAGTGAGAAAACAAATGACAATAAATTATTTTGTGAATTGAAAAGCTTAAGAGCAGAGTAATGATCTGATTCCTGTATGTGTAATTGTTAGCATAATGCAGCAAAAACAGTACACAATAGCACAACTTTTGTTAGTGCAATACTGTTAAAAGGCACTCAGAAAATAAAATAATTTCCATTTTAATTAGGCCTTTGAATTTTGAAAAGATTTCTGAAGTATATATTAACAAAAACGAAAGTATATCTAAATACAATGGAAATAACTCCAGGTCTGCTAACTGTCAAGTACATAATCTGTTTCCCCTTTTCTTAATAAAAGAAATATGCACAGAAGAATTATTCACCTGTCAGTTTTCTCCTCCATCAGCCATGACTTTGCATTCAAAACAAATGCTTGAATCTGGTTTTCATTAGAAAAAGTTTTCTCTATCAAAGCATTCTGCCGTGATAAAAAAGAAGGTAATAATTGGTACGTGCAAGGTCTGGTGAATATGTAGAGTAAGGCAGAATAGACCAACCGAGTTCCAAGATTTTTTGTTCCTATGCTATTCTTGTATATGGATTTGTATTGTCATGGAAGAGAACAATATTTTTTTCTTTTAATCCACTTTCCTTTCCAATTCCAGTGTCCTCTGCGACTTACTCAATAAAGGTTCTTACTGGTCTACCTCTTCATCTTTTCCCATAACTTTGATTCGATAATATAACTATATCTTTACCTAGTTCTTCTTTTCTGATTCCAGTGTCCTCTATGAGTTACTCAAAAGTTTTTTTGCTGGTTTACCTCTTGATCGATTCCCACAATTTGGATCCAATACTACAAGCTGATGTACAATTATTTTTTTTTTTACTTCTGCAGTAATGGCCACTAAAAGAAACTAACCTTTCATAAATTGTTTTCATAATCTTTAGTAGATTACCATACAGCTTTTCATTGAGCAATGGCTGTCATGTCCAGCTGACATTTAGTGTTCTCTTAATAGTCAAAGGTGCATACTAAAAAAGATTATTATTTAGTGATAAAGTATGCATTAGCTATAACAAGAAATTTTATATATGACTTTCACAAGTTAAGCATAAAAGTTACCATTCTATCTGACTGTCTTTAAATGAAATTCTTTTAAACCATTTCTGTCAGCTACATTCTTCCTTTCTGATTTGTGTATCATCTATGAATTGATTGATGATGGTACTTGTTGCTTTCTCTTTTGATCAGTTCCCATAATTTGAATCCCATAGAAGATGATGCACAATTTGTTTACTTCTGTAGCAATGGCCACTAAACACTTACCATTTCAGAGATTGGATTTGTAGTCTTTGACAGATTCCCATAGAATTATTCATTGGGCAATGACTTGTTTCCAACTAACATTTACTGCTGCACTTGGTAGTTGAGTTTTTTTGCCAATGATTTTATTGATGTCCATCTGCTTGACCTGTACAAGAGGACTGTTCCTACAGTTTTCCTTAAGAATTTCACTTTCACAATATTCATTTTTATCTTCTTGATAATATTAATTTTTGATAATGCTGTCCATGCCATAGGAATTCTAACATCTACTTGTCACCTTTGAATATCATAAGATCTCATTCTGCTTGATAAAAAGGCATGAATTCTCTTAATTTTATTTATATGGAGTCCAACAGGAACAGATTCTAATCTGAGAAGAAATATCTGTGTATATTTCTGAGATGAGGTATTAATTATGTACATTATTCAGACTATTGTCCTCATCTTTGTCGCCATATTTATTACAACGTTTTGGCTGTTGTATGCTTTGGCCTTCTTCGGGTGGTTGGAATGTCGAACTGAACCCTTTATTTTGCTCACTGGGGTAAAAAGACGGTTCAAGTTCCACATGCCATGATTAATGGATGTCAGTTATCTCCTGTTAATTTCCCTCTGAAAGTTCTCCACTGCCTTAACCAGGTATTGAACTCACACTCTTTGGGTCCTGTCAATGGATTTAACTAACGCCTTTATCCACTGTGCCATGTGTCCTTGAGGACGAAAGCGAAATAAAGGGTTCAGTTTGACATTCCAACCACCTGACGAAGACTAAAGCATACAACGGCCGAAACATTGTAATAAATATGGCAACAAAGATGAGGACAATAGTCCAAATAATGTAAATAATGAGAAGAAATAATTGTGTTTGTTCAAGCATGTTGAATACATGACCTAGGTCATCTGCAAAATTTGTGACTGTGCTGGTGATTTCAGAGGATGATGAATATCTCATTCTTTCAGAGAGAATAAATCAACAAACAAAAAAAAAAAAATATGGGAGAAGAATGTAGGTGATCATGGCTCTTCACAACTTTCTATTCCATGTAAATTTTAGCAATGTCTGACTTTTTACCATCCCTCTTTGTCCCTGTCCTGTTGTATAGACTCACAAAATCTTGAAGTAGGTAACTCACTGCTTCCTTCTCCTTCTATCATTATGTCATAGGAGTTGAATTTTTCAAGTTCTTTTTCTTTGTAATATGTTGAGAAATTTCAAGTGATTTTAGTTTTAAGAATAAGTTTCCTTGTTGTTAGAACTTTTAGTTACTCACACACACTGTGTCTATTGGTATTATTAGTATCCCTCCTGTATAAACACATTTGTTATTTCAGATTTCATTTATGAGGAAGGAAATTCCCAGCATTCATGGACATGAAAGAAAATAGACATGACGCAGAAGTTCATTACTCTTTTCTTTGTTTCTAACAAGTGTTTCTATCGCTTAATACCTTGCTTTGTTTTTTTGTGAGGTTTTTTTTTTTTTTGATTTGTGCCTCATTACAAACAATAGAAGAAAGTGACGGAAAATAGAGGAAGAAAGTGACGGAAAATAAAGGAAGAAACTGACGGAAAATAGAGGAAGAAACTGACGGAAAATAGAGGAAGAAACTGACGGAAAATACGGAAGAAGATGTTTATTTGCAAAGAGCAGAAAGAATGTGAGAGAAAGAATTTTTTAAAAAAAGGAGAAAGCTGTAAATCCCACAGACCTTATAAAAATAAAATGAAATAAATAAAGTTCACTTTTCCCTGGACAACTGCTTAGTAAGCAATCCTTAATAGGTGCGCCAGACTTATAGCCTTGTGCCAGGTACAACTCTGCTTAATAAATATTTCCTCCTCTTTTGTTATCACACTTTCATTTATCATTAAATAATCGAAATAGATTCAACAGCTATCAAACTATTGCTTGATCTTCACCCAGTGCTTAATACTTGTGACCTTATGCCAGATTCAACTAAGCTTAGTAAATAGATAAAAAAAGATAGCATAATGGAATGAAGTGATTAAATAATAGAGGAAGTGGTAAAAGTGAGTGCAAAAGATATGAACTAAGGAGGAGGAGGAGGATGAAAAGAAGAAGAAATGAAAGAAGAAATAAGAGAGTTACTTAAAGGGAATAGAGAAAGTGAAATTTTAAAGACAAAAAGAAATCAGAGCGATAAAAGATGAAGAGTAATGCAAGACATGAAGTAGCATAAGCCAACCTGTTGTAAGCTGCCACTGTTGAATCTCTTCCTGATCCATAGTTCAATTTGTAATCTCATTAAATGGTTGAATGAAATGGCTTCAGTCTATGGATGGAGGCAGAGAGAAGTGGATTCAGGGCTGTGAAGATTCCAAAGAAAAAGTATGACAATGCCATGATTCAGGGAAGTGGAGTATATCTGTAGTAAAATTCAATTTAAGTGTTCACAATCAATTTATTTTTCAGAAATTGGAAGTATCAAAGATGGCTTAAAAAAAAAAAAAAAAAAAGTATCAAGTATAGTTTGGATGAATGGAGAGCTTATTCTTCTTAAAAAGAAGAATATAGTGATAAAAAATTTAATAATTCAAAAGAAGAATATTGTATAGAAAAGAAGGATGCAAGAGAAAGATACAAAAAATTAAGACACAACTATAAAGATATGAAGATGACAAGAAGAGTGAAAAATAGGATAAGGAAAACGCCAAAAAAAGAGGCAAAGAAAGAGAAAGAAACGATTTTAAAAAATGAAGGATAAATAAGTAAAGAAATAGAATAGGATAAAAAGGAAGGAAATGAAAAACAAAATAGAAAATTTAGAAAAGAACTAGAAAGAAAAATGATGAAAAACAAATTTTAGAGATGACTCTTGAAAAAGAATGAGATTGAAGGAGATAAGTGAGAAAAAAAAAATGAAAAAAAAAAAAAAAAATAGAGAGTTTAAAAAAATAAAAATAAAAAAATATATAGATTATAATAATGAGGGTTGAGCTCCAAATAAAAATATTAACAAAATAATACAAAAAAAATACTAATTTTTGTTTGTATTTTGAAAGTCTAAAATTATTACATACACATAAGATCATGAAGACACATACAGAAAAAGGAACAAACATTCAGAGACATGGAAACATTCTCACATTTAGATGAATTAGCCTTTGTTGAAAAGTTCATGGCCTAACCAAGAAAGAAGCTCTTCTAAAAAAAAAAAAAAAAAAAAAAGAGAGAGAGAAAAGAATTTTGTTTGGATATCTGATTGCATTCTGGAAAGTGGGTTGGTCTGATAAAATTTTAAGTAACTCCTTTACTTATATCTAATTAGAATTTATTGTAGAGAGTGATTATATACATTTTTTAATAAAATCTCTTTCAGTGATAAAAATTCATAAAAAGGATTTAGTTATCCTAACACATTTCTAAGCCCATATGTAACAAATGAAGGAAGTGACAAACAAGAAGATTGAATTGCACGTCATTCCAATGAAAATGTTGGCTTGCTTTAAAAAAAAAAAAAAAACAAAATTCAAAATCTTGTTTTTTTTGTTTTTTTTTACCTTGGCTCAAATAACAATGACAAGTGCCAGGAAGAAGCACACAAATCAGTCATCAAGCAAAGCTATCAATCTGTTTTCAGTATTCTCTTTTTATATCCATTTATCCCACTGAGTCTATATCTATGAAATTAGTACTGAAACAATGTTTAAAACACAAATTTAAATCATAGACTAAAATAAAAATTGAGTAGTAATTAACCTAATTTTATATAACAATACAGTTGAAGTAAAAATCAAATATTCAGCTGCTAAACATAAACCAAGATTTGTCTAAATGAAATTTTATTCTTGTGAAATAATTGTTTTTAATGAAGCCTGTAGGTCTTAGACTATTATTCTTCAAACCTTGTGGACCGAGCTACAGAATCACAAGCATCTGTACCAGATAACAGAAATTATATCATTTGATGACTTTCAACAGTAGCAACAATTAAAATGGATAGCACATGCAAGTCAAAGAGAAAATAACATAATCAAGATGTTAACATTCCACACTACTTAAAAGGTTAGGAAGGAAATCCCCATCACTACTGGAAATAGCAATAACAGTTACTGAACTTGAGAAGCCTATTTTCCTGAAAAATTGTCTTAATAGTAATGTTTTTTTTTTTTTAAAATTTCAACCATTCATTGATCAATTGGGTGCTTGGTCAATGAATGCTGAATGTTTACCTATAAGGAAGCAGCTAATATTACTAGCGATGATGACACCAGTCAACCAGCAAAACGTTTCTCGTAAAATTTTTTCAAATGGTTTAAGTATTTACTCATGTGTTATGTGGGTATTTTTTTAAAAATGTTTTTTCTTTTTTTATAGTGCATACAATTTTGTATCAAAATCCAAATCAGTTCTCACCTGAGTGCTATACTTTGGTAAATGTGTATACTTATGTTGTCGCATACCTATGGACAACAATGGTATGCCCCCATTCAAGTAAATACAGTAGTAAATACTGTATTTTGGTCTGAAGTTGGAGATTCGTCTCCAGCTGTGCTGGTCAAACTCTTTGCCTGTGGGCAGAGAGGATCCCCTGATGAGGCTATGTCGAAGGGCAGAGTCTCGTCTCGGGGAAACAGCTACCCGACCCCATTTTATACAGGATCTACAGGGAATTTTTGGCTGAGCCTACAGGCTCGGATGCACACATTAAATTTGGCCTTGTGCCACATCTGACCACTTGGAGTGGTCGCTAGATATCCTGCAGTTGGAGATTCCTTGTGGAATTCCCTTGACTCACTTTTAGTAATTGACTACTATTTCTACACACCACTGGTGAATCTTATATGTGTTGTTCTTGTCCTAAGTATTATCGTTCATTACCAACCTTCATGTGATTATTCTATTCGGTATCCTTCCCTAGGTTACAACTTATGTGAAGGAAGCAACTGCTCCACAAAGTCTAGTAGATAGCTTTTCATCATAGAAAACCCTTATCTTTAAACACTTATAAAAAAGGACATTTATGCTTAACATTAGAAAGAGTTGAAATTTCTAGGACACATAAAGAAAGAGGGCTTGTAAAATTTGATACTCAAAGGACATATTGAAGGAAAGAGGGATAGAGCAAAACAACATAAACCTTCCTAGAACAATTGAGTAAATAGATGGCAGACCAAGGTCTAGCAGAGACAACAAAAAGACAAGCTCTATTAAGAGTTACAAAGGACAGGAAATTGTGGAGAGCCATGAACACCAGCGTTATGAAGTGACATGGCACATAGAAGCAGAAACTAAGGATATCTAAGTTCAATGTTTACATTAGCCCTTAATTTTCAATATAAAATGATGAGACAATAGCCCAATTTCTTTCTGAATTTCTCGTGTGAGGAGTTATTGTTGTAGTAAAAAGAAAAGAAAAGACTGTCAGCTTATAGTAGCAACTGCAATAGATTTTTTCTGTTTCTCGACCGCAACACTTGTAGCCAAATCACAGTTCAAACGATAGCCCGTTGTAATAGTGCAACAAGCAAAGTAGAAACAACAAAATAGGTTCACATGTCCAACCTTCACATCTCACAAGCAAAAACGTGTGTTTAGCCCACCAGCTCAGAAAATCTTCTGACTTTATAAGCGAAAAACAATGGCTTTGGTTCATTGAGAGATCTTCTGATTGGTCACACCATTCAGGGGAGGGGAGAACATTAGCATAGATTCTAGTCATTGAAGTAGATTTTTGCTTACTACTTTTTGGTAATTTTTCATGGGCAGATTGCACACAGAACACAAACTTTTTTTCGGGGTAAATGATTATCTCTTTCACTACAATGACATGGCACATAGAAGCAGAAACTAATGACATCTAAGTTCAATGTTTACATTAGCCATTAATTTTCAATTTAAAATGATGAGACAATAACCCAATTTCTTTCTGAATTTCTCATGTGAAGAGTTATTATCTACACAATTTATGTGTGTGACTATTTTCCTAGTCTTTGTTATTGTTGTTATCACAATGTTTTGGCTGTTGTGCCCTCCAGCCTTTATCAGGTACATTTTGATCCAGGTAACCTACAGGAAATTCCAAACTGAAATCTTTATTTAATCTAGTGGGATTAACTTCTCATTCCACTGCCCATGTCTAAGGGTAACCTCATTTATTTCTTATTCTTAGTACTGCTCAGTTATTGCTCACCCTGTTTCCACTGAGTACACACTGTCCAACCCAGATACTGAACTGACAATTACTAATTCATGAACCAAGACTAATACACTAGGTTAAGATGAGGACAATAGTCCACATGTAAATAGTATAAATAAACCTTCTAACTAGTAATGGACTGGTCCCTCTTATATAAGTCAGCTCTGGAGAGAGTGGGGGAGCGTCAGAGAGAGTCAGCGTGAGCAGTCCAGATAAGCTTACCCGTTACATACCGTTGGACTATAGACTTTGGATATTGTTTCGTACTAACCAACCTTCGTTCTACTAATCACTCTATTGTTAATTGTTTTTATGAATATACCAGTATTTTCCTCTACAACTGTGTTTGTCTTGTTTCATACACCGACACGCAGGGGAAACTCACAACATCTCAACATCGATGTATAATAATTCACACTAATTCGACTGGATAGTTCCATCAGTAGTCACTGAGTAATCAAAATGTCAGTAGTCTGACACCGCTATTTATATACCTGGGGAAGTCGATATATTCATAAGTCCAGAGTGTCACGCTCGAACCCCGGCGTTGGTAGTTGTCTTTTTTTCTTTATATCACATTGTAAATTTCGTGTTCAGTTATGTGTCTTCATTTTTTGATAATGCGTGGGCGATCATGTATCTTTCGATACATATTTTTATCGTG
This sequence comes from Acanthosepion pharaonis, assembly GCA_903632075.3. Lineage (NCBI taxonomy): Eukaryota > Metazoa > Mollusca > Cephalopoda > Sepiida > Sepiidae > Acanthosepion > Acanthosepion pharaonis. The sequence goes on from CAHIKZ030001129.1 coordinate 146,482, forward strand.
GGTTGCCATTTCTTTCTGTGGTAGAATAAATTGCAATCAAGCTTATACAACCCTGCTGTCAAGGGGGAAGAGGGTGAGAGAAGAAGAGGATTCATACCTTTCTCAAGGGTATTAGCAAGTATATTAATATAATGGATTCCTCAATCCGAGCCGCTATCCATTATTCCACCGTACCTCTGATTTGTGTGATGTTAGGATACGAACGGGTAAAAGATGGTCGACAATCAAGTCAACATCACGATGTAGATTGGAAAAGACCAGATATGTCTGATTTTTCGTTTGGTTCTGAAATAATTTAGGCGAAAGAAGGATAAGAAAGAGTTAAAAGATGGTCGATCTTAAGTCAGCTTGGCGCTGAGTTGGGACGACCGAAGAGTGATTCATAGGTAATGCTGAAACACATCCGACGGTAAGTGGAAATAGTTCAGTCGTCGGAAATGGAACATTCCCCAGTGAGAAGGCTATTACTACGGGGTAGACATCTTGAAGCCAAGAGGAGAAAAAAGGAAGATCCTGTCCTTTCCGGAAGATAGATCATAAAATCTCATGGACCAGAAACCCTTCCAGTCTCTATATAACTTGCATCATTTATTCATTGTGTTTTTATTCATTATTATTATTATTATTTTATTTATTGATTTTATTTGTTTTTCCCACATGTATTATACGCTATGTTCATGGTGTTCTTACTTTTGGCAATGGAAATGAACTTGAAATGACTAGGGATAACGACCTGAAAATGATTATTTTTGATACCAATAAATACTCGTTGCCATTTCGTAATGCTCGTTGTAGTAGAGACTTTGTAGGGGAAGATACAACTATAGTAACGACGTTGATCAATAATAGTGTCAGACGCCTTTGAATATAAAGCACTAATGGTACTTGCTCGATAATACTCGCTCGAATAGTAATCAGACTGAGAAATAGCATAGTGAATATATATATAGAATAGCGGTCCATATATTCATACAAATAGATTAGAAACAAAAGATCTGAATAGCAATAGAGGATAGAGCAGAGAATAGCGGTCCATATAGAAATAGAGGATAGAGAGAGAGAGAGAATAGTGGTCTATATAGTAATCGAGAGGATAGATTAGGGAATAGTGGTCCATATAGTAATAAAGGATAGAATGAAACAAAGTGGTCCATATAGTAATCGAGGATAGAGTAGAGAATAGCGGTCCATACAATAATAGAGGATAAATAGAGAATAAATCGAACAATAATATAGGATAGACTATAGAATAGTGGTCCATATAGTTTTTGAGGATTTAGAGAATAACTGCCATATAGTAATAGAAGATTCTCTAGAGAATAGCGGTCCATATAGTAATAAAGGATATCTATTAGAGAACCTAGTCCATTTAGTAATAGAGGATCCCCTGGGAATAGCCGTCCATATAGTAATAGAGGATAGACTAGAAATAGCAATCGTTAGTCATCAGCTACTTTTTACCTATATAATTGTTTCCTCTATTGTCACCTGGTTATTAATTCAATAATGGGATCGCCTGAACTGGCGATCTATTTTTCAAACCCAAGTGTCGGCCGTGAATACTTTATTCGGTATTTTTTCAGTTTTCATCTTCTGCAGGTTGAAGTACGCCACCATTCATTGATTACCAACAACAATGGGATTGTTATATTTATTTTCTATTTTGCATTTGCTTGTTTGCAGATGTCTCATCGTTCATCATTTCGGTCACCGGCTAAAATAGACCTTTCTTTCTCTTTTAGAATGTTCGGTGAAACCAATTACATATCGCGCCAATGCATGACAATCATAAGTTGGGTAACGGGGTGAGGAAACTTGCATTGGAAGCGACTTTCTGAGGTGATTTCCAAACCTTCTTTTTCTTTTTGTGTGCCGTGTCCTTTTACAAATTAGGAAAATAAGCCCTCCACTTTCCCGAAATTCTTTGCAGTTCATCAAATTTGTCAAACTCTACCTCCCCAGATCTGACCTGTCATCTACTTGCTTAAAAAAAACCTAATGCCATGCATTGATTTTCTCTTTCCCCTCTATTTGACCCCGTGAGTATAAGATTCTTCAGGCCCTCTTCCTCATCACATGTAAGAAAAACTGAAAAATCCTCTTCTTGATGTTAATATAAGCCTCCTTTTGTTTCCATCCTCTCAAAAGACCTAGAACACTCGGTCCATAATATCCCATCATCCTTCTGAACCACATCTCTGCTGCCTTGAGTCCTTTTTTCATCTTTGAGTAGACCGTCCAATATTTGCTGCCATAAAGGAGGACAGATGTAATTTATAAAGCTCAGTTTTGTGCACTGTGTTACCAAAGAAATCCTCCTGTTTATGTTATCACTTTGCTCAGATTTTGGAATGAGACTTTGGTCATCCCAAAACGTCTACAAAATCTCAGTGTCACACTTAACGCATCAAACTACTCGACTGAGATAAAGAAAACATCCACGTTGATTCTTAAAAAAGACTAAAACTGTTGCACTTCTGCAGGCACCCTCCTTCGTCTCAATTTTAGATGTAAGCCTTAATGGGCGAAACGCGTCACACAAATTTTTTTTTCCACTTATTTTTCATAACAGACATAGACAGACACACTATATATTCTTACATTTTTCCGTTTTGTCATATTCAACACACACACACACACACACACACACACACACACACACACACATATACATATATATATATAATATTAATGATATAAAATGGCGAAATCCTTCGCTAACAAAATTTTAAAGGGTGCATTAACCTACAAATCCTCAATAATGTAATGTTCCTTGTTTTTAAAATTATATGCTGTATAAAGTCTTTCTTTAATACGCAAGTACTTTTCTTGTTCATTCAGTCAAAATAATTGGTGATTTGTAGGTTAATGCATTAAATTTTTAAAGGAAGGATTTCGCCATTTTCTATCTTTAACTTTAATAATCTACTTTTTGTATGAATGATTCATTGTAATATAAATTGAACTTTACCACATATTTGATATATTTGAGCTCTCTGGGGAGGAAGTGTGTGTTTGTAAACAGTGACTATTAAGACTAATAATGCAAGACTCTTCGGTAAATCGAGTCGAGTTCTCTCAGTCACTGTGTGTTTATCTAAAAAGAAATACGCCTAAATTCACCTTCATCTCTGCCGTGAGACAACGGCTTAGTGGTAGAATCACCGATTGATGCCAATTCAGTCGGGTTTCGATCCTAGCTAGAGGCAACACAGATGAGCTCTGATGCAGCGAAACAGTCTGTATCTGGGTGACAATACATACATACATATTGCGCTCTCACTATTCGATCGAGCAGTATAGAGAAAAAGGTTAATTTCAAAACAGTAGCCCTCGCTGCTATTAACGCACCGCACTTCATTAATGAATTGAGCCCTCTGGCTGCTGGCGTTTGTATACATTCGTATATAATTCGTTAAAATTTCCCTTTCTCTGACGTGCGCCGATAGGATCTCTGACTGATGCCATACTGGTCATGTTTCGATCCCGGCTTGATTAAACCGTGATACAAAAAAAATT
>CAHIKZ030001129.1:155000-197500 GCA_903632075.3 Acanthosepion pharaonis
ATTTTCTCTTCCAGAGTTTACAGCTTTTGGATTTATTCTTGTAGACTGATACTGTTTTCCTTACTTTGCATGATATTTTTGTATAATTTGGTTTTTGTTTTTAAATTTCCATATATATTTAGAAAGGGTTGTGTTGTTTGTGTACTTACTATTTGTAAAGGATGTTTTATGTGTGTAGTTTCTCTGTTTCCAGAGTCCTTCAGTTACTACTATGTATATTTTTCTTCATTATCTACTGATAAACTATGCACAATTGCAATTATGAAAGCAATAACACAAGAACTTTGGGAAGTTTTTCCACAATTTTGATCACAATACATAATACCTTATTCAAAAATTGGCAAAATACACTAAAAAATTAAACAGTCAGACTTTTTGGTTCTTTTTTATATATATATATATATATATATATATATATATATATATATATATATATATATATACTTACCTGGCTTATATCAGAGGTTATCCCCAAGCCGAGGCTCTGCCGAAGGGCAAAGTCTTGTCTTAGGAAACTGACTCTGTTTTTACATGGTCTATAGGGAATTTTTGCGTGAGCCTACGGGCTCGGATACCCACTTTTAAACTCGGCCTTGTGCCACACCTTGCTGCATGGGGCAGCAGGTAAATAATTATATATAATATATATATATATATATATATATATATATATATATATAAACACACGCCCCCCACACACACACTCCCTATCCTTTATAGATTTAAACAATGTTTGTTTTTTTACTATCCACCCACAATCTGTTCAATCATCTAGTTACACAAACTTGTTAGGTAGCTTATTTGCTGTTTCTCAATGACCCTCTTGACTTTAGTATGCTTTGTGAGTGTCAAATTTTCCAAGCCTACTTTCCTCATTATGTGCCCTAGAAATTTCATCTCTCTTTCTGATTCTAAGTATAAGATCTCCTTTTTGTTTTCATTCTCCTTAAAACTTCCACAGTAGCGGCCATATTTAATGCAAGGATGAATGGTGGATTTCACTTGAGATCATTATTAAATCATGTTGGATAGTTTTAATGGATTATCTTCATGTTTAACAGAAAATGACAATGGAAGAGAAAAGAATACAGAAAAGCTTTGGGAAAATAAAGTTTGAAAGATTTTTGTTTGCCTGTAATCAAAAATTGCTATTTGTTTTTTCTTGATAAGGGAAAATCAAATAACTGTTTTTTTAATGTGGGGTGCCCACATGCATATATATGGGCCAATGACAAAAACTGCCCAGTCCCCACAATAAATGTTACACTAGTGTCAGTATTCCTCCACTAAACCTCTTCAGTGAAATGTGTGATGTACTGTCACAGGGTTGGAATCTTCAGGATCATACATAAAAATCTTTTCCATGAAATGCTCCAAAAATAAAAACATGGGATATAGGTGAAGAACAAATACCATATCTGTTATTGACTCCCCACACCCCACCATCAGTAGTGGGATATGACACAAGGCCGTTTAAAGTGGGAAACTCAAGTGCATGCACTTGCGCTAAGGTTAAAAATTGCCCAGTAAACAACATCACATTGTCATCGATATTCTACCAACCCTCCCTCTTTGGTGCAATGAGGGAGGTGCTGCAGCTAGATTGGGACCAGGCATCCTTCATTTATTTGTTGCGTCTGAAGACAAAAATACAATTGAAAAATAAAATGTAGGTTATTCTCCAAAAAGCAGATACTAAACTTTGATCACAGCCCAAAGGCCCTGAAAGTTGGGCAAGTTAATTAAAATATTTATTCCATTAAAAATTGATTATGAGTAGTAGTAATGGCTATCGTTGACATCAATTAAATATGATGACATATTTTATGAAGATAAAATATTAATTTTTTTAATCTAAAATAATAATTCATTTAAATTTTAAATGAAAATCTTAATTAATATTTTCTCTATGACCACTTTTCTACCCACAAGTCGAATTTTAGACTTTTCCTACACCTGTTTGCAAGTAAAAGAAATTACCAGTTTACAGTAATAGTAATAACTAGCAGTAGAGCCTGGCGTTGCCCGGGGACGTAACAGTAAGAGATAGATCAAGTATCGACCATCATAAAGACTGAAAAATAAAATTGACAAAGACTATTGTTTAAGGTTGACGGACATGCATGTCTTAATTATTTTTTTTTTTTTATGAATTGGTCAAACTCAAACAAAAACATCGTTTTCAATCGTTATGAGTCTACCGATTTAATAGAATTTTATTATAAACAATTGTCTTGTAAATGGAATTTTTAAAGCATTCTGAATGTAAAAATAAAGAAAAAAGTGTGCAAGACAATAAGAAACACTACCTTCCAAAAAAAACTGAAGTTTTGTTGAAATCAGTTGAAAAATGTGGGAAATCCGATCCCATATATAAACGAACACACACACAAACCTGGGTTTTATAAGTATAACTCGATATGAGTTGTCTCCCTTTCATTCTCGTGACAGCAATGCCTCTTAATTGTGTTTTCAAATTGATTTTGTGCAAAAACACTTGTGTTTTTCCAATTTTTGGTGCTGTCAGAACCACCGCAAGGTAATTTTACGCAGTCCTGTGAAGTTTTGTTGAAATCGGTTGAAAAGTGTAGGAAATCCGGTCCAATATATAAATGTACAGACACACACAATCTGCATTTTATAATAAGTAAGATATATATATATATATATATATATATATATATATATATATATATTATATAAAATTAGTGATATGCATTGCCTAATGGATGCTTTCACCAGTGCTTGCACTTGCTATAAATCACAAGAAATCTTTTAATGATATATCAGCATGCACCATACATAGAGCCAAATGTGGTCGTATGACACTTTATTTTCGATGACACTTTATTTTGGTAGCACCCTATTCAGAACATTCTCACTGTATAGTAAGGTCATGAGAAGAATTCACAAGACCAACAATGCATTCACTAGGTTAGAACAGTGACTATAGAGATATTGTTGAATTTAAAAAATGACTAAGATCAAGATGTAAAATACTCATGTCTGAACATTGTTACTGCAGGCATGTGAAACATGAACTGTCTATCACAATTATTTGATGCAGCTTGTGCACTTACATTAACAATGCTTGCATTGAATACTTGGAATCAACTGGAGAATCCTTGTCAGTCATGTAGAAGTGCTTGAGCAAAGACAGTGTTACAGCATTGAAGCAACAATCCTAAAATGTAGTTTGTATTAGAGTGATCATGTGAAACACCACGATTCCATTACAGCTTATGTATGGAGAGCAACCAGCCCATAAGCCAAAGAAGCATTATAAGGATGATAAGAATTACTGAATTTACAAACACCAGGACATGACTATAAGTTCCATGTAAATGCTTGTACAATCTGACAGAAGAAGGTTAATGATGGAATGGTTGCATTTTTAGATAGCAAAAGAAAAGCAGGAAAAGTTAAGCCATATGTGAAATCATCATACCAGCTACAAAATGGCATTAAGTACTGAGAATTCATGTTACGTTGGCACAATAGTTTACAAGGTAGCTGGTAGGTAGAAAAGACATGTAAATTGTCATGCACAAAGAGACCTAAAGGCAAGAAAATGTATGTCATGTCGGCCAACATTTTTCAGAGGTTTTTAAAAATGTGCTCAGTTTAAAAAGCCCCATCAGGTCAAAGCACAACTATGTCTTACAATAATATCTTGTGATGATTATGCTCAACAATGAGGGAGAAGCCATTATATACATAGGTGTGTGTGATTATACATATTACAAATAAATCTCAAATCCCATAACTTGTTAGAGTCGTAGAGGCACCACATGTACTGCAGCTGGAGTAGAAGTGGTGTGTCTTGAGCCCACCCTTCTTCAGACAGACTTGAATTAGGAGTTTTCCTTCTCCTAGACCAGTTGCCCCTCAAGACTATAGATAGAACTCATCTGTCCTGTTATTTGCCCATAGCTAGGAGAAGTGATGGATTCGTACCTTTCCCAAGGGTATTATGTAAGTGAATGTAATGAACTCAACTGGAATGTGAACTCAGCTCTCCAATTCCTCTGAGACACAATCCAATACTCCACTATGCCTCCAATCAGTAGCACCAATCAAAATATGTAAAAATTACTAGAACTGTATTGTCTGACTAACAACATTTTTATAGGAACCTCTGGGACTGACAGGCAGTATTATCTGAGACTATGTAGTTATTCAAAAGGTAAACTGCTTCAACATTTATTGACTATATATATATATATATATATATATATATATATATAGTGGCAGCAGAAGTACCCATTCTAAGTTCACTACTAGACAAAGGCCCTTTTAAACTTTCATAAGAATAGTAACCTTGCTGTTCTCTGACATATCTTACTAAATTCCTGTGTTTCATCTCTCCATCTGGTCTTTTCCTATTACATATGCTACCCACTCAACCAACCATTGGCTCCATCTGTTATCTTTTCATTTTGCGATGTCCTACTTACTTTAGTCACTTAACCTTTTCTATATATGTTATCTTGAGCCGTTCTGATTTATGTCATTGTTCTTTCCACCAATCTTCATGCATTTATAGTCTTCAGATGTGTACATGACAAACTTTGGAGTAACAACTTTTGATACATTTATCAAACTGTCAGAAGTCCAATTCTTTAACTCAAGTGAAAGTGCTCACTTTGACATTCACAGCTCATTTGACTAAAATTAAAACAGATCTTAACTTCATCTGTACACCTACTTGAATACCATCTCAAAATACCAGCATCATAAAACATCTTTTCTAACAAGTTAAGATTGTAGTGATCAGGGTAACATCCTCTTAAGAGTTCCACAAACAGAAAAAAGGACCACATAGTTTTCACAGCAATCATTTCTGAGCCACTGACTTACTATAAAGCCAATGACGTTTTTTTTAAGGTAGATCTTATTCAGCTTGCATTAGCAACAGACCCATGACAGGCAAATCTACTCAGGCCATTCGCAGCAGCACCAATGCCATTTCATCAACAGTGATATCTTTGGCCAATGATGAAACTGGCAACTGCAGAGACTAACATTGGCTTATTGCAATGCGATAATTTATGTTGAAATTTCTTGCACAAGTCTCTCTCATTTGACCACATATGTTGATTTTTCTCCATGTGTCTTTCTCAACTACTACATTGTGTTTTCCCTGAACAAAGTTCCCCATCACTGATATATCACAGAACAAGAAAGCAATCAAACCTTGAAAATCACGAGAAATCAAAAACTCATTTACTTATATCAAGCCTGTCTTACATAAATTTATTGTTTTGTCACTTCCACTTCTTTTTTACTTGTTAACTTAAGACCATGGTTACACATTCTAAGCAATTTTTATTTTTATACAATGTTCACCCTGTATAAAGCCCAAGGGCTACTGGGCCAATAAAGGCAGAGAGTTACAGAGTAAGAGGCACAGTTTATACAGGGAAAATAACAATTAACCCTTGACTTGAACAGGTTAAGAGTGTAGTGATCAGGGTAATATCATCTTGAGAGTTCCACAAACAGCATTTTGTGTTTGTGTATATATATATATATATATATATATGGTGTATAAAAAATACTTTTATAAACATTTGAGGTGGCTTCATAACATGAAAACAAGGAGAAAAGTCTGTATAGACATGTCTGCAAATCCACAGTTTAAAGGAAGTTAATGGTAGATGGTGCTGTATTATCATGTAGCCTAGGTTACATTTGTCATTTGTGTACAGTTGTGGCTAGTCTGTTTTCAACGTTTAACATGCATAACAGTGAGTTAACTGAGAAGTGTTCCATTTAACAATGGCAGGATATTCATATCATGAGCAGGCAGATATGATTTTTACATACAGCTGCATATATATATATATATATATATATATATATATATATACACACACACACACACACACACACACCATATATATAGCTAGAGGCTTAAATTAAGAGGCAGAAGGGGAAGATAGCAGTTAACCCTAGACTTGAACAAGTTAAGATTGTAGTGATCAGGGTAACATCCTCTTAAGAGTTCCACAAACAGCACTTATATATACAGTGTAACCTGGATATAAGAGAGTTGTCGGGACCGGAGAAGAAGTCTCTTATATCCGGGTTTATCTTATATCCGGGTTTGGTCTATTTTATATACATTAACACAGGCTCTAATTTGGAACCAGAGAAAATCTCTCTTATATCCGGGTTAAACTGTATATAAATAAATAAAGGTTGTATCAAAAGTCTGTATATATGTGTATGTAAAAGAAAATACTTTTCTTTTACAATATGCAGACACACACACAAGTATAAAATACTTATAATAGTTAGCTACTTAATTATAGTACTTCTATTTCTTAAAAGCTTTTTCAAAGTTTTGTCCAAAGAAATGTTTCATTCAGGTTTGACTTATTCTAAAACATTACAGAATTCACGTACTGACGACATTAAATGTTCATGTAACAGCTAAAGAATGAGAACAGTTTTATTCATCTGAGCTAGCATTGCTTTCTAACAAAAGGAATACTTCTCTTTTAGTCTGGCAGGGAATTAGTCAAAGAAAGAATGTCAAACAAACACTCTGGTAGAAAGTGTCAGAATAGTGGCATGAAATCAGTACTCAGGCAGATACTTTAAGAGAGGTGATAAAGTTGGCCATTTTTGTTGAACCCTAGACATATTGTGTCAAAGACAGCAGCCTTTTGCTGATGGTTAAGAATAAAGCATTTTTTTTTTCCATAAAATTGTATGGGAGGTAACTGCTGCTGAATAGATGCCACCATTAATTATTTAAATTAGCAACACTAATGTTTACTGACTAGTCAAAATACCCATACTGTAAGGCAAGTTTAGTGATTAGCTACTTTAATAATTAAATGTGTAAGGTTTCTTATGGGAACTTTTTATAGTGCATGAAATAATGGTGGTGAAAAAGAGTACATGCACAAAATAATTCACCAATTGATTTACAATGCAAGAATAACCTTTATTAAAACAAAATTAACAAAAGGAATGTTTAAAACAAGGGTTTCTTTTGTTAGAAGTAAATTGCATACACAACAAAATATAATGGGAATTACTGTATTGATGTGTTTTAGTGTGAAATGTTCACAGCCCATTTAGCTACAGTCCTGAAGATTCATGTCACCAGTTTGAAAGATGAAAACCCAGAAAAGAGAGAATTACTTTAGGGTTCACATGATTTTATATTCGAGAGCTTCTGCTGATACAAGGGCTATTTAGGGCTGCTATTGCTACTATATTTAAGGTCACTACACAATAGAAAAGAGAAAAAAGTTTATGATACAAGTGAGACAACCAATAATGGCTTTGAGTAAAATATCTAGGACTAAGTTTTGGACTCGCACTTAAAATCTATCAGTTTTAATATTTTATAAAATCATACTTATTATAAAACCCAGGTTGTGTGTGTTCGTTTATATATTGGATTGGACTTCCTACATTTTTCAACCGATTTCAACTAAACTTCACAGGACTACATAAAATTACCTTGCAGTGGTTCTGACAGTGCCAAAAATTGGAAAAACACAATTGTTTTTGCACGAAATCAATTTGAAAACACGATTAAGAGGCATCAATGAAAGGGGGACAACTCATATCGAGTTATACTTATTATAAAACCCAGGTTGTTTGTTTGTGTGTGTGTGTTCGTTTATATATGGGATCGGATTTCCTACATTTTTCAACCGATTTCAACAAAACTTCACTTTTTTTTTGGCAGGTAGTGTTTCTTATTGTCTTGCACACTTTTTTTTTCTTTTATTTTTACATTCAGAATGCTTTAAAAAATTCCATTTACAAGACAATTGTTTATAATAAAATTCTATTCAATTGGTAGACTCATAATGATTGAAAACAATGTTTTTGTTTGAGTTTGGGTTTGACCAATTCATAAAAAAAAAACTAATTAAGACATGCGTGTCCATCAACCTTAAACAATAATCTTTGTCAATTTTATTTTTCAGTCTTTATGATGCTCGATACTTGATCTATCACTTACTGTTACATCCCCGGGCAACGCCGGGCTCTACTGCTAGTGACAGATAAAACTAATTTTTGAAACATCTTTTTGAAACATCTTTTTCATAGAAAAAGCATTAACTGTATAGATGATTTGTCCTGGTGTAAATTTAGGAATGGACCATATATTGTTTACTGAGATTTTTTAAATAGACTGCACTGAGTTTCGACAGGGGACAGGTCAATCTGCAAGAGTGGGTGGTGCATGTGTGCTCAATATAAGTATCTAATGTTTTTTGATTATTAGTGTTGGAGATGGAATATCCCAGGGGGGCATAAGTATTCAAAGACAAAATTATTTTTAAATAGGGGGGATTTATAAGACCTAGTATTGTTGGTAATAATTAAGTTAGATATTTTAAACACCAGCTTCCCGCAACACCTCAAGATGGTGTACCCTTTGGCAAAAGGAGAAAACAATTATCTTTCTAGAACAAGATGAACTTCTAAACAAAAAGTCAGAGATCATTTCCAAATACAGACATGAATCCAAATTCCTTTTTAAACTTTTTTAACCTTATTACTCAAAAATGAAGTTATATATATGTAATCCACAGACAGTGTTTCGGTGTGGCTAGACATCCAATTGCCTCAAGCTGGGATTGAAACCCAACTGATTTGGTATCAGTCAAAGAGTCTACTCCTAAGCCATTGGCACACACCAGTGATAAAGGTGAATTTAAACATATTTATTTTTAGATAAACATACCAGTGACTGGAGAACTCTATTTACAAATTAACTTTTCTCCCAAGAGGTCAACCGAAAGATTTTTTTCACAAGAAGACAATCTTATGGACATGGACATAAATAAAACTAGCTTATTTACATAAACACTTCCTCCAACCACCAAATCCAGCATCAATATGTACTAGATCATGACTGTAAATAACAGTATTAGCCCCCTAAAAAAAATATTGGAATGAGCCCAGTTTCCTTTTCTTTTAAAAATCACCCAGTAACCTATATAGACACCTCATTTATATATAAAGACATTTTTATTTTTATACATTCTTTTTATAGATACAAATATGTAAGTGAATGCTCTGTTTATAATAAACAATATTAACAACACTTACCGGTCTGAATGTTAGAAATTTTCATAGAAAATATGTGTCCTACAACAGGAATCGAACCTCTATCCTACACGGAACCATCATATAGCCTGACATGCTTTACTGATTTAGCCACAGAGGAGTGTTTTGGTTAGCAAGGTCAATTTTACTGTTTTTAAACTACAATTCTCCATGATTTTCTCTCATACATTCATATCTGCTCAATGTGTATCCAAATGTAAACAAATGACATCACACATTGTGAAATGGACAATGGGTAATAACTGTCGGACTTTGTCCATTTCATAAAATATATATATATATAAACAAAATTACAGCCTCTTTCGATTCACTTCCCTCTCCCCCTCTCTCTTTGCCGTAACACTCATTTGGATATATCTGTATTACTGTCGTCTGTCTCCTCTCTCTTTTCCATTTCTTTTCTCCCCACTCCCCTCTCATTCCTATATACCATTTCCGTTAAGTTAACCATCTAAAGAGGTCAAGGTTCGGTCACTCCTCCTACCCCAATATAAAGCATGCTTAAGAGAGATATGAAATTAACCCCTCCCTATACTTTACCTTGTCTCTTTAACTACAACTCTCACCCCCCCTGTTAAATTACAAAAATTACACTACCCATCAATTTCTAATCCCATTTTTCCTTTCATTTCCTTGTTGGAATTGTTACCTGATGATCCGGAGTCCTTTAAAAGGATTTTGGTGAAATAAATTATTGTAATGGTACCTTAAAGTGTTTTTCATTTTTATATATATATATATATATATATATATATATATATATATATATATATATATATATCCATCCCACTAAAAGTGTTGTAGCACTGGTTCTGAGGATCACAAACATAAAATTGACAATCACCATGCAGTTTTGATCGATGGGAGTTGGGAAATGCAAAGTCGGTCTTAGCCTTCCCGCTAACTTGGAGCATGTGCATGTAAATTTTGGTGCAAATCTGGCAAAAATTGCAGCCGTGCATTCGTTACACACACACACACACACATCCTGCCTTTTATAGATAGAGATTGTATCACTGGTATTTTTACTAAAAAAATGTATTTTTATACTTTCATAGTGTTTTGTTCTTTTGTGGGAGTTCACTATTGCGCCCATCGCTGGGAACGTAACAGAACAAGGTGGACCTGGGAACAAGAGCAAATTAAAAGGTGGTTCCACGCTCCTCGAAATCTCCAATCTTCTGATTACTCCTATGCTGCTGAATGTAGTTTATCGTCATACCAAACTGCATAAAAACAGAGAAGGGATGAGAATTGTGTACCTGATACACCAATTGTGAAATTAAAAAGGTGATCTGCCTTTGTGTGGAGGTTAGTGGAAACATTTTCTACCACCTGTTTCCTGTGACTGAGTGAGGAAAAAAAAGAAAAGAAAAAAGGGCTAAGTGGCGTCCATTGAAATGGAATAATCTCACATGTACATTTTTAAGCCATAAATCAGATTTTCAACACTTTATACTGATGAGCTTACTCTGATGTCTTTTTACCCAATAGAAAATCAAAGACTGATGTTGGTTCACAAGATTTTTCTTCCTCAAACTATTTTCATTGTTTTTTTTTTTTTTTTTTGTTGTTTTTTTGTTTTTTTTTGCAGGTACCGTCATGGGCTTTTATGGTCAAAAGAAATTAGTGACTGTTGTAGGACGGAATTTCAGATCGGGTGTTTCTCCCCCACTACACCGGTTTCTTGGTATTTATCATTATTCTCTTCCTTGTATCCACTTCATTCGTTCTATCACAATTGCACATATTGTACGATGTACTCCAACAGAACTCACTCTCTTCTTCAAGATAGTCTTGTTTGACGGAACTACACACTCGCCTTCTCTCAAATTGAAGTCCTACATGCCATACAAAGACGAACCCTCTCTGATCGAGAATGAGGCAAGTCTTCTTCACTACTTCCGCCCCTCGACTCAGGTTCTGGTTCAATATGTCAGCTACACCCCACCTGGTCTCATGATCATACATATAACAATGCAGATACGGTCTTTTGCTTCGGGTGCTCCTCCAAAGAGGCATTGTCTGAATTTCTTCCTCGGAGAAGATCTCAGAAGAGTTGTCAGAGCTGTCAACGTTATTATTTGGGTTCTCAGTTCGTTTACATAAATGTCATCGATGTATGCTGACGTCCCTTCTTTTACAGTCTCTTCTTGAGACAACACGCCACTGACAATTGCCTTCATTATGTGCGGTGCTACGTTCAATCCAAAGACCAGTCTGGTAAGGCAGTACCTTCTGCCGGCAAACACCACCGTCTGAAACGGCTACAATGACTCACCAACACTGACTTGCAAATAGGCCTTTCTCAAATCCAGCAAGGAGACATTACATCCAAGCTGACGCCATTCCCGCAGTTTGCTGGCACAAACATCAGCATCAGCCGCGAATGCGTCGACATATTGGTTCAGCTCTCAGAAATCCATTACGGGCCTGACTTTTGAGTTGTTCAGTTGCACAATCGCCATCAAAGGGATCAGGCCTTTAGGAGGTTAATTTTCTATGATGATAGGGGATCAACCAGCGATCTTTAATCCATGCACGGAGCTCCTTATCATATGCAGGTCTTATTTGGTCAGGCACATGGTATTCAGCTACACGGTTTTGAAGTATGGCTGGCTCCCGGTCCATTTCCACGAGGCAGTCCAGATCTTCTGACGCTGGTCAAATACAATACTGAAGTCGGGTTGGTCAATCTTGAGTGCCGCACATACGGGGGCCTTTCTTTCCGAAACTTCGTTTTTCCAGTCTGCGAGATAAGAACACCACCTGCGTCATAACCCAGCAGCAGGTCAAAGTTTGATGTCTTCTCACGAACCACTAGCGCTTTGACGTCGGTAAAATCCCCAGTGTTTGCACGGATCCTGACTACCCCTATCCCATGACATGCGCACGTTTCACCGCTAATGGTGGTCACTCTGACTTTCCTCTTATTCCAAGCACGGCAAAATCCAGCACTTACTATAGAGCAAGAGCATCCAGAATCAAGGAGTGCTGAGCACGACACCTCATTGACGTAGATTGGGATAACCTGTAGCGCCTCATTTATACGTTGTCTGAGGAAGAGATCGGCGCCATCTTGTCCCCAGCCTCATTTCCCGAGCAATATCTCCGGCCTCATTGCGTGGATAACATCGCACATGCACTATTCGTTTTCTATCCATGCAACTTCTTACCACATGGCCCCGACCGTTGTATTTATAGGAGACGATTCCAGTGCGTAAGTCCAAACCGGGGAAGCTCTAACACTATTTGGGTTTGCATGTGCTGCTGCGACAATGGCTTCTTCTAAAGAAGAGTCATCTTTCAGGATAGTTCTGGCCCGGTGCAATAATTCGTCGAGAGCTAGCGAGTTTACACAAGAGCTTGCCCGTAAAAGTTGCTTTACTCTAACCGGGAGCCCTGCTAAGAACGCATATTTTAACACTCGTTCGGGTAATCCGCCAAACAGTCACCAGCTTCTTCATTGCGGCCAAATAAACGTCCACCGTTTTGCCTTGCCGCAGAGTCTGTGCTGCAAATTGTTCATAGACAATGCAGGGAGTCAATGGCAAACGCCTTATAGAGTACTGCCTTGATTCTAGCTGGATCTTCCTTCTCCTTATTAAGCATATTGAATACTAGTTACGTGATATAAGAATTATTTACTTTTTTTACATCCATGCCAAAAATAATCTAACAGTTGCTAAAAGGAAAATTATTTTTAAAAGGTTCACACTCGAAAATGGCATTAAACTTTACATTTTTAATAAAATAAACTCTCGTGACGAACTGCAACGGGATTAATTTCGAAATTGCACTGAAAATTAGAAGTAATTTTTTTAATATAAATTTTAGATTTGTTTTCTATCCAATCTGAAAGAAAATAACGAGTTTTATTAAATTATGATTACACACGACATTGCATAATTTTTTTTAACTGAAATAATATCTTCAGGGATTTCTTTGTATATGAATTTAAAAAAAAACAGTTGGACGAAACCCCGCCTCCAAATTAAATGTACACGTGCGATAAAATAATGTGTGTGGGTGAAACATACGCCGCAAAATATTTCCCCAAAGTTTAAATAAAATAGCCTATTTGTGAAAGTATTCATTCAATAATTAATAAGTCCTAAAAATTTAGCTTGAATCGGATAATTCTCTGATTTTTTGGCAAATATTTTTAAAACAGGGGATTTTTTGCTTTCATTTTGGAAAAAAAGAAAATGCATTCATTTTGATGGTACCTAAATTTTGATAATGTTTTTTAGTTTATCGTTGACAATGTATCTATCAAGGCGTGATTCTAAACTTAATTCATAACATGGATAATATTTTGCATGCATATTTCTGTGGGTTTCTTTAGCCAGAAATATATAGTTACTGTTTCCATTGTCACGGCCGTTATTAGCCGCTCCTTAGATAAACGACCTTGACCTTTCACATTTAAGTCAAGCAACATGCGAGAAACCGAACGACTAGTCCAATATGGTTGAGTCCAAACCGTACCTCGTGAGCATCAGATTAGGCAGCGCTTTTCAAACATCTAACAACATTGGGATTACGGTTTTCTACTCCCTCTAGCCAGGGAGTACTTCAATAAATCGTTTTACATATTATTAGCCCCTTTTTTCGTCCAAACCTGTGGCTGCTCGGCCTGGGGGCTAAGATCAAAGTGTAGTACGTTACCTTTGTGAGCTCCCGGTGCCTTCGTTGAGAGAATACTCTTCGGCGTGATCCTGTTTCCGCGGTCGATCCGCCCTGGAAGACGTATCACCTCTCTGACCAGCTTCGTCAAGTGTTACACTTCGGTGCGATTCCATCCCCGCGGTCGATTTGCTCAGTGAAGTCGTATCACTATAGTGACTATACTGACTCGGCCCTGTTTAGGGATTTCGCCTACGTCAAGTGCTACCCTTCGGTGCGATCCCGCCTCCGTGGTTGATCCGCCCTAGAAGTCGTATCACTATACTGACTCGGCCCTGTTTAGGGACTCGTCCTAATCGATACAACGAATCTTCGTGCGACATCGATCAACGTGCTGCTGTTCCCGACAATTCTCCCATCCGACAGTCGACCAGCTACCGCCGCCGACCAACTCTACATTCGTTTCAACTAAAAAAAAAAAAAAAAAAAAAAACACAGTCATACCGACCGGACCCGACACCGAGATGAACATATTTCTCCAGAGTACACTCTTGTACAGTTTGGATAAATAAAATCGACGTTATTTGTTTCTTAAGCCTCTGCCTTTATCACCTCATTGTCTTAGCTGTTCACACCTTTCTTCGTAAAGTTTTCGGGGGCGACATCCGACTCGGCCCCGCAACACCATACTTATGTCTCGGCTCGCTGTGGCTGATAACCCCCAAGAGAAATAGCAAAGAGTTTGCGTAAAAATAAGTGGATATGGAAAACATGAGCTCAAGGAAAAGCGACCTGAAAAAAATTTCAACACAAACAATATTATTCTTTTTACTGACATGTATTTTCTTTCACTAAGTGATTACAATTGTAACTTTTGCAGACGACTTAGAAAAAAAAACAACAACAAATTTAAATTCAGCAATAATTCAATCGCAATAATGTGAAACTAAACATGCAGTAACCAACGATTCTTCACTTATGACGAATCTAAATGTTTGGCCATAACGAAAACCAACTTTGATAGAAACTTTTTTTTCACTGTTGACTTGTTACGTTCAAGCCGAAGAGATTATTTTCCATCAAATCCAGGGATGATGCCCTTACTTACGTGCTAAACTAATCGCGCACCAATACAAACACTCACTTGAGATAATCCGCAGACCAATTCATCTCGTGTTTGACATATGAAGTTTTCCATAATTACACAATAGGAAAGCAATTTCTTTTTCGTTAGAATTAGGCAACTAAACTGGCTCAAATCCTCTTCAAATATGGCGAGGAGAGGGCTTAGCAAGCATGCGGGATGAAAAATAGGACTTCTTAAAAGGGAGAACGAACTCAAAAGAGTCCTCGACCAGCTAACTAGAGATGGGGACTCAATAAGAAAAACGCAACGGGGAAACCACTGAACTACCCCCCACTCCCCACCAGGAAAAATCATGGCAATAAACAGACCAAAAAATTAAAAAATACGTAGGTGGGTCATTTGCCTTGGAACTGACTCCTCATTCGCTAAGCAGAAACATTTTCAACGAATATCATCTAACCGTTATTCAGTCATTGTTTGCAATAAAGACAAAATCATAATCGGAACATAATCCGGATATACTAATAATAGCAATGGGAGAAGTTGAAAAATATCAAATTGGAAATTGCAAAAGCTAAATATGAATATTCTGGGAGTATGTGAAGCTAGATGGATAAATAATGGGGACTTCCCAAGCGACAGACCCAGAACCATATATAGATGCGGAAAAATAAATGAAATTACCTGCGCTTATGGGGGTGGCTGACAGACGTAGAAACTGAATGGTCCACCGATTCTGGTTTTATCGAAGCGAGACTGCTCCAAAACACTGATTTTGTAGTCTTTTGTCACCAGAAAGGGATGGATGCACAGGTCTGCTCCTTGCCTTCTCTTCCTTTTCTGTATCTTTTATTTATTTATTTATTTTTTTTTTTTTTTTGAGAAGGGCAGTATGCGAACAGAGTCGTTTTGCGCGCTTTTCTCTCTATTATTTGATTCCTGTTTAAAACTGGATTGCGAGACTAGGCGTGTTTCGCAACACTTACTGCCGGACCGACTTTGATTATCTTTGTGTCGAAGAAATTTTCAACAAAGAGCAGACTAAATATTCAACAGACGAAACTTAAACAATGTGTTCTGGGATACTGACATTTGTTACGTACAGTTCTAGTTAAATGGAAAGGTGAAATTAACGAGTTTTTTTTTCTTCTGGTAAAAATAATTCAAAAGTCTTGACTTATGATTGAGAAGTATTGGCGATTTTACGAGGTGTGCAAAAGATAGGATCAATACCCCCCTCATACTTTTGTCAGATCTCTCGGTTGCCATGCCATAGTGTAGGAGATAAATGATTTATGTTTGGATGATAATAGATTGTGATATGGCGCTTGATGGTTTTGTTTTTTTTTTTATTTCTAAATTTTGACTGACTAAATGTCGCAAGACACTCACTGCTCTATTGCTATTTCCACGGAAAGTGTTTAGGCGCACTACAGTGGTTCGAAGGTCTTGTCACTCATATATATATATATATATATATATATATATATATATATATATTCCGGAGGGATGATACGAGCTCCTATAGTTTGGAAGAGAGGCTGCTTGCAAGTGTATGGACATATGATCGGGGTGCATTCTGTCAAGAGCATGGAGGATGTGCGAAATCACTGCAAAATACGGCAAAACCAGCTCTTTCGAATAGGATGATACTGGTAGCGGTGGGGGGGGCAAGACTTTCGGCCACCCTGTACATTCCTTAGTTCCACCAGATCTGCCTTGCCACGTAGCAAACCACCTTCATTCCCGTCATATTCCATTGGTAAAATGGAAGTTCCACTCGAACAGCAGCTTCTCGCGAACCGCTGCACTGTGGACCCAACTCCCAAAAGGATGTTTTTCCGATCACTACAATTTTAACTTGTTCAAGTTAACCGTTATCTCCCCCACATATCTGCATAAACTGTGCCTCTTACTCTGTAACCCTCTACCTCGAGTAAATCTCAGGCCTTGCACGGGATGAAAATCACTATAAAGATAAATAAAAAAAATCTTAACATTTACTTCCAATTTTACCTCCTGTTTCAAATATGCCCGTTAATCTTGGCACCCAATTCGCCTCCCCACTTTGTGATTGCGAAAAACGCCACCGTTGAGAAGTAACTTTTTATTTTTCTTTACAAATATAAACATTGTGAAATACTGCAACAAAAATGGCTCCCACGCTTTACTGTAAATTAGAAAATTCACTGAAACGATGAGAAAATAACATACCTTCTGATCCGTCTGCCAATAATTCAGGACTTGCTGACGGTTAATGTTTGTTGTTGTGCTTTTTGTTAATTTTACATTGATAAATGATTAGTACGATTCACAGAATTGACGAGTTTTCTACGTGTTCAAATCTTCCCACCAACTGGTCACGTGACTGGAAAAAAAAAAGAGGAACTTTTGCATTATGGGATATCTAGCAAAGATTCAATTTGCATGATTATTTCCCTTACATCACCCACTATATATATATATATATATATATAAAGATATTTTTGTTGTTGTTTAGCGTTTAATTGTAGATTAGCTTCATTGCTAATTCATTTATCTAAATTGTTGGCTTACATTCTTGTGACAGAGAAATAATTTAATATAGCTATCATAATAGTATATGCATCAACATCAGGAAGCACTTAAAAAGAAATGAATAACTTTTTATAACATATTAGTTCATACAAAAAAAAAATTACAAATTATTACGATAAATCGGAGACCTGAAAGGAAAAAGACAGTGGCATAGTTAGCAATTAGGGACCTGAATCACACAATGAACGCGATGAAAAATTGATCCATTAATACACAGAGAACGACCAAATAAAAGCCAACACCTGGTTTCAAAATCTCCCAAGAAGATACTTGTAAAATCATGCAGATGAAAACGAGATCCGAAACAACAGGGTTGTGGTTCTACTGATGATTGCTGAGAGAACCATGTACTGTACTTGTGAGCAATGTGCATGCTTTAAGGAAAATATGAACTACAAGTATACTTATATTTACAATATAAAAGAGAGTTGAAATTTCTGGGACATATAATGAGGAAAGAGGGTTCGGAGAAACTGATACTCAGAGGACATTCAGAAGTCCATGATAAATAAGTTTGAGTGAAGGGACAGCAGTACAAGAGGAATAGTAAGGAGTCAAAAATGACTTAGACCAACAAAAATCCCGTCCTGGGTATGACGATAAACTACATCCGACAACAAGGTCTTTGATCAGAAGGTTTTGAGGAGCGTGGGGTCACCTATTAATTGCTAGAGTTCCCAGGTCCACCCTGAACCGCGGTGGTAGCACCTGTCGGAGTCACAGCTATAGGCAAATAATTAACCCACCAAAAGGGGTCAAAACACTATGAAAGTATACAAATAGGTTTTAATACCAGCAGTACCTATTCTGGAAAATTTTTTACCTGTAATAAATTTTTGAAAAAAAAAATATTACGAGCAATACATTTTTGGAAGAAAAAAATTAGCAGCAATAAAAATCGTGTCGGCATTAAATAACCTAATGAGGTTGATATACCGTAAAACAAAACAAACCAAACCAAACCAACAAAAATCAGAAATTTGTGGAGAACCATGATTGCTTACGTCCTGAAACGGTATGGTAGCTTAAACTATTTTACAATTTCAACTCAATTTTTGTCAACATCTATTATTGCTGAAACAAGCTAAACAAGAAACAATGAAGCTAATGAAATTGTGTAGCTTTTTCTGAAATTACATCTGAGAAAGATGACGATCCCAATAATCACAATGAAAGAATCATGGCACAACGGAAAGCAGAAGCATGAAACAACGGTGATTTCAGATAACCTTGTACACTGTTGATAATGATGTCAGAGTTAACTGTTTAAAACGCAAGATACTTTTGGTGGAATTTTAGAATAGGCACTACGATGGAAAATAATCGCATGTTACTATTCGATAAAGGCGACAGATCACGAATATAAATTAAATAAAATTTATTAAGTGAAGGCCATTTTGTTTTGTAAATTCATTGTAAATTACTCTATTTTACTGACCCCACTCAATATATTCATGCTCCCCGCTTACAAGTAGCTCTGAAATAATATTTATTTAATCATTTATTTTTCAAAACGTTTTTCATATATTACTGCTAATTAAGCACTCCAGAATATTTTTTTTAGATTTTAAGAAATCACGTAGTATAAGCACATTTTCTTTTGACTTCCGTAGAGAGAACAATTTAGAATGAATTTACACACAGGAACCCTATTAACTTTCACGAAATTTAATAATTATTTATTATTCGTAATCTGGAGTGCTTAATCTATAATTGATCTGAAAGTAATTTTGAAAAGAATGATTATCTCTGGTTGTAGCACCTCTCCTGCTTTTTTCCCCCCGAAATAAAAATATCAGATGAAAGATAAACTGAATCCAGCATGGTTTACATTAGGGTGTAAAACAGAAATTTCTCAAATAAATGCCTAAATAAAATAAAAAAATAATTGGTCAAATTATGATGAGATATTGATAAGTTTACTCAAAGCGCAACGGCTACATAGACTGTTTTGTTTGCAAACATTTTTCTAAATACCTGACGTCCCTTACACCAGGTGAGTTTTCCTACTGGATGAATGGAGTCGAAATTTTGGGAATCATGAAGACAGCGGATATTACTCTTGGGTGGGGTCTGTAATAATCGTACCCAAGCTCCAGAATTATTAATTTTTGAAAACATCCCAATCTTGGTAGAAAAAAAACAACTTAAATTCTAAAAAAAATGATAATTTTGAATTGGAAACCAAAACGGATTGCATACTGATTCTGAAACAGTATTCACTTCTTACCATTCTTTCGAATCATAACAAACCAAATTAATATTTTAGTCACGTAACATGTTGTCTTCCCTTATTTTAAAAGTAATCTAAAAGATAAAAGTAAATTGGGAATATAATTTTGACAATCGTTGGACAGAAGTGCTGGAGTGTAACGACAAAACAAGAAACGTTAAATTAAATCCCTGATTTTACTTCCGTTTGTTAAAAGTTCTGAGAAAATTCTACCGACAGAATTGTGCGAGTCTATCACGCACGAACATACATACATACAAAAATACAAATCACACACAACGCCAAGCATTCATTGGTTGATTAATCACCACTACGTTATTATAGACAATTTACAAATCGCAGCAATGCGACAATTTTGTAATCGCTCTATTTTCATCTAGTCAGTTTTGTGCACTTTTGGGAGAAACGGACCACAGAAGCTTTCTTAAGTCTCCCCAAAGCTCGCTCGCTGATTGGCCAATCAATCAGATCGCCTGCACGTGAAGAATAATTCTTCCCGCGCAGTGATCTGGAGCCTATAATCACTTATTTAAGCAAGAATGTTTCTTGGCTAATTAGTGAGAATTCAGCTGCCAAACGAATCCACGACAGTTGAAACCATGCGCCAACCTTCTCACTCACACACACCACTCACACGCTGAACATACCTTGTACACACTCACATAATCTTTTCTAACACAGCAAATCTTTTAAGAACAATCATTATAAAAGAATGACATGAACATTCTTCCACTGAACCTTGAAACACTAAAATAACAGTTAAAGAGAGACAACTCTTGGTTAATTCAACCTTTCTTACTTAAATGCATACTTTCTTTCACATCGTTGTTCGTTATTGTACATCTTGTTAAATACATATTTTATGTGTAACAATGACTTTTGGTTATCCTTTTCTGCGTCAGCCCTTTTTCCTAACCTAAAGTTAAATTAATGTGGTGAAGTCCGCCACAGAATTACAAACTATGAATCAGAAGCAAAAGGTTTGTTTGAAGAAATCACCTCCTCAAGTCATTCTCATGCTTCCAAACGCATTGTTACAAATAAATATTTAGATGGAACAAGTGATAAGATTTCTTTGAGAGAAGCTGATAAATTTAAGGTGGAAATTCTACATCTCCTCTCTAACTGCTTGACAATCTAATTATACAAGCGGATCGGCCCACATGAGCAGATTGCAAAAAGATCCATGTCTCTCTCAGAATTTGTGAAGAATTGTGAAACTGAACTCGTAATATCGCATTGCAAAGATGATACTGAACACAAACTAGTTAAACAAATGTTATAATTTTAAATAATATTTACCATAGCAGATCCCAAGTACACAGAAGAAAATATACTAAGTTGTCAGGCGCAAATATTTTTCAGTTTTTTATCAGTAACGCTTAATTGAAATGTTCCCAAATATTAACAATAAGCTTAAGCTGTACTTCATAATACTTATCAAGAGCTATGAATCAGAAAATAAATTTTCAAATCTATCCTTTAATAAGAAATATGGTCTACCAGTACAGAAGAGCACATAAATGCTTCTTGCTGATTGTCTTTAGAAAATTCCATTACAAGGAAACTCTCAGATAACACAAATGTATGTGAATATGTTGCTAAAATCTTGCATATTTATAAATCTACCATTCGTCTATACATTGAATACTGATGCCATATTTGATCTGGTGCTTCTGCTGTATATCTCAAGATTATTGACAAAATTCAAGAAAGGGCCTGTAATATAATCGACCCTAACCTGGCATCTCAATTTCAGTCACTTTCTCACCGACAATACATGGATGCCCTCTGTCTTTTCTGCAAATATTTTCGTGGCAAGTGTTCTGATGAGCTTTTTTCCCCTGGTGCCTCGACTACAAGAATTTAATCGTGCTACCAGATTACCAATTATGTCTCATCGTTTTACTGTTGAGATAGCTAGATGCAACCGCCATTTCTATTCTAACAGTTTCTTTCTCGCACTTCTCACCAGTGGAACTTCTGCTAGATTTGTTGTTTGTCTGCCACCAAAAATCTTTAAACATTTAAATTCAACGCCAATCACAATCTTATATCCTCCTGAACCTTTTCCTCACTCCTCCTCATTAAAGTATTCTCATTCTTTTCCACTCCCTGTAACCCTAATGCCATTATCGCTTTGCTTGGTGTGAAACGATTTTAAAATAACAAAAGATGCATTTTATTAGCCAATAACAGGATATGCATTTTATAAAGAAAGACTGATTTTGTAACATCCACTAGCTTTCCTTTTTAGGATCGGAGAGAAGTTATGTAGCACATTTCTATACTCTGTCAGTATGTTCCTTTTCTAGAAAATAATAACATTTACAGTATTCTGGCTTCTGCCTAGCCGTCTGTAATTTTTTCATAAATGTTTGGGTAACTATCTGCATCCTACGGCCAGACATTACCAAGATCACCGAACATATATTTGGTATCCTAACACTTATATTAACTGTGCCCTTACCATAATGGTATAATGCACTATGTATGTAGAAAACGTTTTCCTAATTTTTAAACCCACCATACTTCAAAAACTGTAAAGCATAACACAGGAAATTTTTATTCACATCAGTGACTTTGACATTTGAGTCACTCTAGAACAGAAACTTGAATCCAATTCTGAGATGTGGTTAATTTCTTTTAAATTATTTCAACGGTTACCTAGACCTCATTTTATGACATGTTTTCAATAATTCTATTGCATTACCCTCTTCTCCACTATTTAGGCCTACAAGTCCTTGCAAGAAAGGATTTGGGGGCCTTGTCACCCTATTGTTATTGGTCAGGAAGACACCCACAACAGTTCAAGTTGTTACGAAAAATTAATTTTTTTTTTTTTTGAAATTTATGGTTTTAGTTAAGAGGAAAATACTGTCAACGCATGTTTTATATATATATATATATATATATATATATATATATGTGTGTGTGTGTGTGTGTGTGTGTGTGTGTGTGTCCGTGTCCTTTCAGGACGTAGGCGATCATGGCTCTCCACCTCCCTCTATCCCTTGCAGCTCTCATCAAGTTCCTTCCCTCTACCACCTCCCCCAGACCATGTTCTGACATCCACTTGCTTAAGGCCGCTAGGTATGTCATGCATTACTTTGCCTTGTCTCTCTTTCCCTCTATTCAACCCATGAGTATCAGATTGTCCCGGCCCTCCTTCCTCATTATGTGGCCCAGGAGCTTCAGCTGCCTCTTCCTGATGTTAAGTATAAGCCTCCTCCTGGTTTGCATCTCCTTCAAGGCTTCATCGTTGCTCACACGCTCGGCCATGATATCCTCAGCATCCTTCTATATAGAACCACATCTCCGTCGCTTCGAGTCTCTTCATCATCTTTAAGGAAATCGTTGCCGTAAAGAAGGACAGATGTCATGTAACAGCTCAGTAACGTGTATTTAGGCAGCAATAATTCTCTCAAACACGTTTGGTTAAATAATATGGACATGTTTTGTCTATCAATTTTTTTTAAATTTAATTTTTCAAATTTACAAATTAGGGGTTTTGTGTTATCGGTAAATTTGCCAAAGTTCATATTTATTTTTATTTTATATTGTTTTGTTCCGAAATACTTTCGAATGTTGCTGTATTCATTTTTAAGGATATATTTATCAACCTCCCCACAAGGTAAGGTGTGGCACAAGGCCGAGTTTTAAAGTGGGGGGAATCCAAACCCGTAGGCTCAGCCCAAAATTCCCGTATAAAACGGGGGTCGGATAGCTGTTTCCCCAAGACGAGACTCTTGCCCTTCGACATAGCCTCGTTTGGGGATCCCCTCTGCCCGAAGGTAGAAAGTTTGACCAGCACAGCTGGAAAAAAATTCCAGCTGGACTCCGATCCAACTCTGGAAACCAGAGTTGGATCATTTTCAAGGATTGTTCTATGTATATTTACACAACCTTTTTATTTTATAATTCCAGCGTTCTCACGTTTGATGGAATCAATTTCAACTCACTCAATGTGACGTCATATAAACGGTCAAACTATACATGTAAACAAAAAGTTTGGGAGAAAATTCTTAAGCCATGAGAAATTTATTTATTGAAACAAAGGTTTGAATAGTTTTTGCTATCCTCTGCCAGCCGCAGAAAACGGCTGAGTTGAGGTATTATTCCTTGAGGACACATGGCACAGTGGATAAAGGCGTTGGTTAGATCCAGTGACAGTGCCCAAAGAGTGTGAGTTCAATACCCGGTTAAGGCGGTGGAAAACTATCAGAGGGAAATTAACAGGAGATAATTGATAACTGACATCCATCAAACATGGCACGTGGAACTAGAACAGTCTACCCCAGAGAGCGAAATAAAGGGTTCAGTTCGACATTCCAACCACCTGAAGAAGGCCGGAGCGTACAATGGCTGAAACGTTGTAATAAATATGGTGACAAAGATGAGGACAATAGTCTGAATAATGTAAATAATGTACATTATACCTCATCTCAGAAATATAGACAGATATATAGGAGAACTAATATTACATAAAAGTTCAGTACTCTTTCCTATGTTTCTAACAATTTTTTTCTTTTTCTTCATACTTTGCTTAGCTTTTGGAAGCCTTTGACATGAATATTTTTAATCTTGCTTCTTAGTTAAAAAGTATTTTTGAAGCCACGTTTTCATCCGTGTCTTAAGCCACATGACTTGTAATTTTTTTATGACCTTGAACTGAATTTCACCATTTATAAATTTTTGAACACTTTACCAGGAATCCATGTTTGGCCCCAAAAAACTTTAACATAGACTAAGCCAATTCTTAACTTCTATAAATACCAAATGTTTCCTGTATGGAAACGGCTAATTTTACCATTACTATTCAATAGAAACAGCTAATGTTACCATTACTTTTACTATTACCAAACAAGTAACATTCTGTTCCACACTAAATAATTACAGAATTTTATTTACGAAGTTAAGTCAAATGTGAAATGTGTGCACTCCTTCGAAGCTAAGTGTTATAGTCCATTGCAATTAGATCTGTCTGATTCATTCTACATGCTAACCGGAAATGAACAAAACGAAGGCAGAGAACGAAAAAAACAAAAGTCGTTTTCTGCACATTAGGCTCCACGCATCACATCCGGTCTACGAAGTGAGCTCCAGCAGTGGCCAATCGCGATCATTCCCACAGGAAAAAGAGGTGTCCCTGGGGAGTACTATACTCACTTAAAAGCAGGCTTCTGAGAACAACCAGGGACAGTTGTGCTCCGACAGACAATCGGCCGTCACACAGGGTGTTGCTGCTGCTGTTGCTGTCACCACCACCGTCACCTTCGCTGCCATCATTCAACATGACCGCATCTTTCAATGACCGTTATCGTTCATAGGCTTAACTGGCCAGCTCGGCTGTCCAGCTTCAGCATGACAACATCTTGCCTACCGACTCTTAATGCTCGCATCCTATGCATCAGCAAAGCCATATTCATGACTTCTACTGTCTTTTAATGCTCGCATCTTCATGACTTCTCCCCACTTTTAACGCTCATACCCTCTGCATCAGCAAAGTCAGATTTGTGACTTCTGCCGACTCTTAACACTCATACCCTCTGCATCGGCAAAGTCATGACGCTCGTAAACACCTCAGCAACCCAACTCTGTCACCTCGGCATAATCAACATGCAGCCATCACCGTGGACCCTTTCAACAGAACAGGCGTACCAACTGCGCCAATCCGACATCACCCCGTTCCATAAAACACACCTACCAACCAACGAAAATGGCCTACCACTGTGACCTC
This sequence comes from Acanthosepion pharaonis, assembly GCA_903632075.3. NCBI lineage: Eukaryota > Metazoa > Mollusca > Cephalopoda > Sepiida > Sepiidae > Acanthosepion > Acanthosepion pharaonis. Next base: position 180,375 of record CAHIKZ030001129.1, read on the forward strand.
GATCAACCAACATGCACTGACCATACCTACACAAGAATTAGATCAACTTCTGGTGATATCCTTATACCTGACCGCCATCCTGACGACTGGCCACTGAAACAGACATTCCACCCATCCTTCACCATCTCTGTATGACATTCCAACAGTAAACATTGTTCAAATCTAATCCTTATTCCTTTCTCTTGCTACCAAATGCTTAATATAACATAAGTATGACTTGTTAACTGCTGATTGATAATTGGATTTATTTGTAAGTATGAGCTTCGCATACTAAAACCAAATATGCACCCAGAAAGCTTACACACGTGATTCATGACCAGTGCTTGCTGTTTCCAAAACAAAGCTAACTGTTCTGAAAGAGACTTATCATTTATCTTTTCCATAGCATCATTGTTCTGCCTAAAGAATAGTTGTTGGTTCTATAAATCTGTGTTTGTGTTCATGTTCCTGTAGTTAAAGGTGTTTCTATGTTCAGATTGATGAAACCAATCGTAGCTATCACACCCTCTACCCATGTAAACACAGTGAGTAAAAATCAACAACTTTTATATTGAAAAGGCTTTGACATAAAATGTTTTTTTTAATCTCACTTCCAATTAGTTAAAAAGTGTTTTTGAAGCCATGTTGTGTGTTCTTTACTATGTCTGCCTCTGAAATCATGTGACATTGAACTAGTCTTCACCTTTTAGACATCTTGGTGATGGGACATGGAAGACACCTTTATAAGTAAAATAATAAAATTGTTTACTTTTATTTTAAATTAAAACCCCATCTTTATTACATAAGAGAAGAATTTGGGGGCAGTAGTAAGTACCTGCCATTTAGTCTTTATTGCTCATTTTCTATTTCATTCTCTGAATAAGTTTAACATTAATTCCTCTGCTACTCGTCCAAATATTCCAGGTGTTACAGAGTGTATGTAGTGGGTTGGCTAAAAAGTTTGTTTATTTATAAAGTAAATTTTCTAGATAATAAGCAGTCTTTTTGGTCAACCCAATATAAGTTTTTCTTTCAAGTTTGTTTTTAATTTTACTGTATTGTTGTATATTAATTTCGATTTTTAATTTAACATTGTTAAGGCCGTTGTTAAAATTTTTTTAGTTAATTTTTGGCTCTTGTGATTTGTCTTTCAATTACATTCTTTGACAATGATCAAAAGCATTCAGGTATTAGACAATTTATTTATATACAAAATCCTAATGGAAGCATGGCTGGTGAAATGGATATCGACATGGAAAATGGCAAGTTCAGTTCCCAGTCAATTCGATGTCACCCACTTCACACTAATACCCTTGAAAATGCATGAATCCATCTTCCTCAAAGTATGGGTTAAATAGTAGAGCAGACTGGGTTCTTTTGCCTAACAATAGTGGATCATTTTAGCAGGTGGCCTACCGTGTTCCCAATCAAGATCATTTCAGCAGAACCATCCTGGATTACAGCATATGGTTTAATCTGTTGTTCCAAGGTGGCAACCAGTCTAGGAGAAGGAAAACTGAATTCAAAACCAGCCTGAAGGAGGTTGGGCTCCATCATAATATCTTGCCCTAGACACACCACTGCTGTTATGGCTGCAGTACAATTAGTGGCACTACGACCCTAATGGGTTAAGGGACACACAAACATACAATCATATTAGGCAGTTTGTCAGAAAGGAGAAAAAATTAAACTTATAAAGAACTTGGTCTTCAGTGAGACATCTAAATTAATGAAAAACTCTTGTCAAAATACACTTCATACACTGACATACCAAAAGCCATGGTATAGGTGACTAGTATTATATTGGACATTTTCTAACCCAGAAAAGTACAGTATCTTGGTGTGGCATTAATTCCACAAGTGGTTGGAAAATCAATGAAGATATATTATGGTATATCAATCTCGATAAATGTCCAGCGATAACTCTCCAGAGTGCAGTTGTAGGTGGTAGAATGCAGTTGTAGGAGCTGCCCAGTGAATAGACTACCACATCCCATAAATGCTTGATTGGTCACATATCAGGTGAAAATAATGTTCATGGTATTTTTCAGAAAACTAGCGAGATGTTGTGTCAGTTGTTTACATCTCCCTGAGATTTGCGTGCAAATATCCACTTCTCCATCACATTCCATAAATGCTCAACTGAGCTCATGTCAGACAAACTTACTGGCTACACCATTTGTTGGAAATCTCAAACCAGTTTTCAGCACCTTGGGCTTGATAAGATGGTACATATCCTGATAGAATAAACTCATTATTGTTAGGGTACATTGAGTCCTTAAGCTGACATGTAAGCAATGAGGAGTTTTAGAGAAAATGGAAACAAAAAGGACACATACTTAACATCAGGAAGAGATAGTTGAAATTTCTAGGGTACATAATGAGGAAAGACGGCTTGGAAAATTTGATACTCACAGGATAGACTGAAGGCAAGAGATAGAGATAAAAACAATGCATAACCTACTTAATGTGCATGAATAAATGGAAGTTAGAATAAGTTTTAGGAGAGATAACAAAAAGACAAAATATATTAAGAGCTACAAAGGAAGAGAAATTGTGGAGATCTATGATCACCAACACCCTGAAGGGACACGGCACATAGAAGACATTGAGTCCATAATGAGATGCAAATGGTTATGAAGTAGTAGTGTAATGTAGCCAGTTACTGATGACATGTTAAGGCAGACCAACAGACCTAACCCATGCCACATGAAAGCATCCCACATCATTAAGGAACCACTACCAGCTTACAGGGTACCTTGTTGGCAATTGGGGTCCATGGCTACATGGGATCTTCACCATAGATGAATCATATTATTAGCTCAAAACAACTAGAACCACGATTCATTTGAGCACAGTATACATTGTCAGTCCACCATAAGACCAGACGATTCACTGTTTCCAATAGTGTGGTTTTAACAAGGTTACCTTTTCATATCCCATCGAAGATTTTTAGAAAATGCTGATCTGAATCACTTGTTATATGGCTGGTATCTCCTGTATTGAATGTGAATATGAAGTGTGTTGCTTGTTAAAAACAATTCTAGATAGATGCCTCTGGTCAAAATCATTAAGAGTCTGTCATTTCCATACATAATTATCATATTATCTAGTAGGGCTTCCGATTGAGATAGGAAGATGTGAGACATCCTCTAAAAATGACCATGCTGAAAATTTCAGCCACTTGACATTTTTTTTTCTTTTCAGAGCTGCTGTGAAAAAATATCTGTATATTAGCAATGGATATGGAAAGTAAAGTGTTTCTAAATCAGGATGTTGTAAGGGTGTAGAGGGAGGGAACAAGAATTGAATATTATGAGTATATGTAAGATAAATAATGTTTGACAATCAACTTGAAGAGATTAAGGGAAGCATCCTCTCAGGAGTCCTTTCCACATTGGGGAAGAAGCTATCTGAGCAGAACTTCCTTCTCAACAATAGAATATGGAGAGAATAAGGATGAGTTGATTTGATGTATGTGCCATAATAGGTCCTAGCTGTGAAGGTCTGAACTTGTGGAACCAAGAAATGTAGTTGGCCTGAACATTTGCTATGGAAATAGTGATAGAAATACAAGAGGATAACAATGTTTCAATTATGAAAATAATTCATCACCGACAAGGCTGTGAAAACTCTTGAACATGGCTGAGGTTATAAAATGAGGATTGAGAAGCTCTGGCCAATATATGGCAGCAATACTCCATTTTTGGTCTGGTCTTGCTCTTGTAAAGATAAAGCATGGCAGGAGGAATCAGGTACTTTTTCTAGCAGCTGAAGAAAATGACCATTTAACTAAAGGTATATGTTTATTGAATGAGGTTGTTATAAGTGCATAAATGGAGAAAGTGAATATTACAAGACTATGTCAGATAGATAAGGCTCTAAGCTAAACTTGAAGAGGTTAAGATCATAGTGATCGGGGAAGTAGCCTCTCGGAATTCTGTTTCACAAATTAACAATTCTGGAGAATAAGTGGTACTTCCTCCTCACAAATGGAATATGAAAGGAATAAGCTGGCCCTGTATATGTGGTATGGCTATGTCCTAGCTTTGAAAGTCTGAACTGGCCGAAGTAAAGAATGAGACTTATTTGGAAATTTGCTGTGAAAATAGTGATATAGTAGCATATGTGGAAAAGGGGTTCTAGGGTGGGAAAAAATCATCACCTACAAGGTGGTGTAAACATTTATTTTAAAAACTCTGTCAACGCTGGAAAGCCCTGATATCATAGCAATATTGCACTTTTGGTGTGATCTGGCTCTTGTAAAGATAAAGCATGGTGGGAAAAGTCAGAGCCATTCTGGAGCAGTAAAGAAGTTGACCATTTTTTTAGCATCTTTAGCGGTGTCATGAATATATGTTCCAATTGAGTACCAATAGACATCTCAGGTAAAAAGCTTCGTTGAGAGTACAATTCTTTATCATGACTGGAAAAAACTCAGTATCTGGCTTGGTTTTGGAGGTTATGAATGTCACAAGTCAGTTCATTTCCCATTTAGCTTAACTTCCTCCTCTGCCTTGAGTGCCTCTTGGACCTTGTATTTAGTTAACTTTAGTAAAAAAAAAAATCATTAAAGTAGGGTATAGTGATATGAGATGCGAGCTAATTAAGAAAGCAAATAGATGAAGCACTTCCCTTGTTTGCGGAAGATTCATTTAAATTTTGTAATATTTCTAATTTGTTCACAACCTCAAAAGAATGTCCAGACAGTATCCCACCTAAGATGTTGTGGAATGATATCATATTTTTAAGTTGTTGCTTTTTTAAGACAACAAAATGAATATCCAACCCACAGTTTTTTTTTGCTTCTGCTTATTCCAGAAAAGATTTTACAAATACTAACAAAATATCCTTTGAAGTACTTTGAATAAAAATAAGAATGATTTGTTTTTACTTTTATGATGAGAAAAAATGAGAAAAAAACTAATGTATTGATTACAATGTGGGAGATAATGTCGCATTATACACGCAAAAAAGATGTGATTTTTTGTTGTCATCGAACAAAAGAAGTTACATTTTTTCTCCAAGAAATTTTTCTCACTCTTTTTAATTTGGTGTCTTTGAAGGAGTTGATAAAAAAATTAATGAATGATTAGTTGAAAGTTTTCAACCTATAAATATGCATGAATGAAATTATGGTAAAAAAAAAATAAGAAAAGCTAATCAATGAGCTTCAATGAAGACAGCCATCAACAATAAATTATGAATGAAATTATGAGCACAATGTGAACTTTCAATTTTGCAATGTCTTCGCAGATAAATCAAGTTTATAACTTTAGTAGTCTCAAGTAGCAAGTCTGTAAGTTCATGACTCATTATGTGCCCCTCTAACTTTATTCCAAATTTGAAATAATCACACACACACACACACACAACTTCCAACTATGAAATGCATATGCTAATCACTGCAGTGTTTGACACATGGTGCATTGATTTTCAAGTTACTTTAACTCTTCCCACTAAAATTATTATATGCAGTCACTGAAATAATGATTTTTATAAGAGAAAAAACCCAGGGCCAGTGCAAGTGTCTCATCCATCCACCAATCTATGATATACTCCTTCTCAATCTATGATATACTCCTTCTCAATCTATGATATACTCCTTCTCAATCTATGATATACTCCTTCTCAATCTATGATATACTCCTTCTCAATCTATAATATAGGCCCCCAACTATATTACATCTTAATTTTCATAAGGTTGTATTCATATAAAATACAAATTAAATTGTAACCTAATTATGTATCATATGCAATTTAGGTGAACAATCAACTTAAAAAATTAAAAATGAATACAATCTATCTAAATACAAATTTTAGAGACCTGTCATAATAGATCATTCCATCTCAAATTAAACAACAATGTTTTACAGCAATTTTTAACATCAACTTGAGATTTTTCTTGTTAAAAAGCTGAATAATTTTAACACATTCAACATTATGGATAAAAAATAGTGAATTTTATAGAGTGTTCTTTTGTTTTTGAGACTTGCATGAGCAAAATGCCTTCAATTATCTTAACTGCTTTGCTATCATTAGATTCAGGCTATCTAATGCTGAAATTGCACAATATGGCAGATAATGTACAGATGTAAGCATCACATTACACAAGTGGGTGTATGACTACAATTAATCACTAAGGTATAATGTCTGGCTGCCACCAGTTAATCTTGTTTCTTTTGGATAAATAAACAGGTGCCTTTTAGTACCTGTCCAAATTATGGTAGTAACTGTCAATCTAGTTCACTGCTCAAAGTAGTTTCAACAGAAATGGTGAGTTTGGTCATTTTCTAATAAAAGAGGACCCTAATGCCAAAACAAATTAGTTCCCTTTCTTTTTCTTATAAGCAAAATATTCACTTTATATTTTGGTAAGTTTAACAGCAGAATTTTTTTTACACAAGTTTAATATTAAAATTTTGGCAGATAGATTGATTAGGATGACCCTAAATTTATTTTGAGTTTTTGGGATTCATGTCTATCTTTATTACTATGCACTCTTATATAGCGGCAATTCAAATCTTAACCCAACCTTTTTTTAATTAGTCTCTGTTCAAACATGAGAAGATAACTCTGTCGGTATTTTTCTTCCTGTTTTTTTTTTTTTTCGTTACCCTATTATTCTTAATTTGCTTTCCACCTACTTGCCAATGAGGTAAATAAGATTTCTTCTTACTTTGAACTCACTAGAGTTTTTTTTTTTTTGTGCTCAATTGCAAATTTGCTTTTTAACATTTTCCTTTTTGGTAAAGTGAGAATTTTTGTAGTTTTTCAAAATCTTATTTCTTTCCTCCTAATGTATTTACCAGTAAATCTAAGGAGAAAGTGTTTCATGCCTTAATTGTTAGAAGAAGTTAACTGTCTGTCATTTGTGCTATACACATGTCTTATATATACTTTATTAACATATAAAAGTTCCTTTCCCTTGTATTTTGACTACTTTTCATATTTTTTGCTATTGCTGTAAGATGTATTATTGTGATATTCTTTGAATGTTTGCATGTTTGTAAATGATATTTTGTATCTGCACATTTTCTTTGTTTTAACTATTTGCAGTTTTCACAGCTGCAATAGTATGTTTTGACAAATAAAAGCCTTAGACATACTTCATGCAGTTGTTAGTTCTCTCAAACAAGTCAGACAAAAAAGTGAAAGCAATTACACGATCAAGTTTTCAGAAATTCAAGAAGGTACTACTTCACCCCCCCATAACCTGCTGATGGGCATCCTCATACAATTAGTAGGTAGCTAACATATCTCTCTCTCTCTCTCTGTATATATATATATATATATATATATATATATATATATATATATATATATATATATCCAAACAAGTTTGATTTAAAAGAACTGACAACATCTGTCTGTTTAATTTTTTACTGTATTTTCCAATTTTTGGATAAAGTATTGATTATTGTGCTCCAAGTTGTGGATAAAATGTCCAAAGTTCATATTTTGTTATTTTTGTTCAAGTAATTTTGACTTTCACAGTCATTATTGTTATAACATGCATTTGGTTGTGAGAGGAAAGGAACAACAAGGATTAGGCTTTTAAACAACATGTTTTTGTTTAATATACATATGTTGAGAAATTGGAAAAAATGTTGATTTTGGTTGCTGATCATCAGGAAGGCAATTAGGCGTAAGGGTAGTGCCGAGGGTTGACCGATTTCTTCGGTTGGGTCAACTGATGTCAGAGGTTATATTCATTGGTTGATTAATAAAGGTTACAGTGGTGGGCCAATTCATGGTGGGGTGTGTTGGTTGCTGAGGTGATGGCAGTGGGGATGCAGGATTGGTGTATTTGGTAGGCCTGTGGTGGAATATTTAATTGTGATGGAATGCCTATAGCAAGATTGCCAGGGTGACGGCAATGACAAGGGATTAGGTGTAGCTGGTTGGCCTGTGATGGAATGTTCCACTATTGAGGATCAATGAAACATAGCTGCATTGATGACTGCAAGGGTATGCCTGTAGTGAATTGGGTTGCTGAGGTGACAGTGGTGACCACAAAGAATGCTTCTAGCTGGGTGATGACAATGTCAAAGTGTTATAAATCATGGCAGTTGTATCAGGTAGTATCAAAGCTGGTCTCTTTTGGATTCCATATGTGATATTATAAATCACATTGGTGGGTATCAGGAGCCTGGTGGTGTCAATGCTGGATTGTCAGCTGCATTCTGTATGTGGAAAGTTGGATGTTATTAGTCAAGCCTGGGAGTGGTAACAGTTGTGTTGAGAGAAGCGGTCATGGCAGTGACAGCGACACTGGCCTGCATGTCAGCAGGTGGTCTTATGGCCAGTGACTGCTGTAGGTCATCATGAGAGGCTTGCTTTTAAGCAGATCTGGCATTCCCTAGGGGCATCTTTTTTATGGTGGGAACACTCATGATCGGCCACTGTATCACTTTCATTGTTGTGGCTTGCTTCATGGACTGGACATGATGCTTAGAGCCTATGTGCAGAAAACAACTTTTTTCATTTTTTCTGCCCTGACATTCACATCCAGCTAACATGCAGAATGAATCAGAAATAGATCTAATTACATTGGAGTATAAGAGCCAATAGGGTGACAGATTTCTTTTGCATCTTGGTTTTCTTTGGGAAGCTGGTTATTTGAAATGATCTAGTGTGATGTCATGTGTAATGGCTATTGGGAACAAGACCACAAAAAAGATTGTGATTTATTTATTAATTTAATTTAAATTTTTAGTTTTATTTTACTTTTTTATTATTATAATAAAATATATGTACACATTAGTTATATTATATGCACATTATCATATGAATTTTGGACAGTTTATCCACAACTCTAAGCACAATACTCAACACCTTATTTTATATTACAATCAATATATAAACTGACCCCTCACTTTGTGGCCACTATAGTTTCTATACATTTTTATTCTAAAGAATGTAAATAAATCTGAAAGACATCCCTATGCAGTGAATCAGTATTTCATTTATTCATTGATTCTTTTTCTACAGCTTATCAACACTTTGCAGGTTATTTAAAGTTAGGATTTTTAAGATAATAATGATTTAGTGATACAAGTCTTACTAATTAACCCATAGCTGCAGGGGAGAAGAGGTAGATTCCTAACTTTCCCAATGGTATTTGTGTGTAAGTGAATATAACAAATCCAACTGAAATTGGAACTCAGCTCTCTGATTAATGATTCTGAGCCATTTTCCCTTACACCACCCACCCACCCATCCAACCTTACAGCACCTGGTATTCCTAATCTAGATACTGAATAGGCTCAACATTGCTTAACTTTGGTGATCATATGGGAACAGGTGTTTCAATGCTATAGAGACCATAAGTCATAAGACAATAGGGAGAAAATTAAAATATTATTAATGTACGCCATCCCATTTTTAGGGAAATTGAACACTAATGGATTATAGGTAGAAACCTGTAATTAGCAGGTATCCGTTTATCTTGCAAGATAAAGGTAGCATCCTATTTGGTCAAAATTAAATCCTTTGATGGTGACTGCTTTCACTGGTTTCCAGACTTCATGAATTTAAGCATTCTACAAGGCTGGCATCTCGCTCTCATCCTTTCACTGTCAAAACTCTTAAATGTAGTTGTCTCTTCTACTCCAATAGCTTCAAGTCTCATACTTCTCGCCTGTGGAACTCCCTCCCCTTTTCCTGTTTTCCTGAGAGCTATAATCTCCAACTATTCAAATGTAATGTCAAATGACATCTCCAGACGCCTTGATCTATCCCCTATCCTTCTCTTCCCCCTTTCCTCTGTCACTCCTCCTTGCTCTCACTCCAGCACTCTGTAGCCCCTTGCGTCCTAGTGGCTTCCCGCCTTGCTTGGGGTGAAATGCTTAAAAAAAAACAAAAAAAACTTGGAGTGACCTCTCCAGGGTGAAAACCTGGGCAATGATATATGGAGACCATGTGCTACTCAGACTATAAGATCCCCCTCTCATCCATAGCGACATGGTACAAAGGAATACAGGTCATTGCATTTGTGGATGGCTTGGCTACAGGAATTGCCTGACTTCTTTTGAGGTTTCACTCCAGGTTTTCTCTCTGGATTTACTTCCATAACCTTTTCCATGTATGGATATGACTGCAAGGCAGCAAAGGTTTAAAATCAGGATTTTCCTATCCCTAGATGGACTGTCTTCCTGGGCTCCATCTACCCAAAACAACTGTTTATGAGGCACCAGTTTCCACCTTTGTCCATTCTCCAGTGTGGTACAAATTGAAGCAAACCTTGTCACATCAGTGGAATTTCACATTAACTAATAGTAAGACAAAGTTGCCTATCATTAGCTGATGTGAAAATCCATTTTAATAGACAGAAAAATTTAAAAAACACAAGAAGTTATAGATATAAAAATATGTTGCAAATATTTTAGATTATATATTATGGTATATCCATAAACAACTTCAAGGAAGGATAAATTTTGTATTTCAATGATAAAAGACATTTCAAAATAATGTTTAAACCAAAGCTATAATACTAATCGTGATATTAGTCTATGTTAATCCAAATTAAGATTTATATCACTATTATCTATGACTGAAAAAAAAATGAACCAAATACTGATTTCATTGGTTTTGTCAAAACAAAATAACTTTGATGAATCTGTCTGACATTTGATTTTCACAGGCTAATGAAAAAAATCTCAAATAACAAAGACCACTCTTTTTTCTCTTAAGAAAAGGGCGGCTTTAACCACAAACAAAAAAGGGATTCTGAATATATTCATACCTCAGAATATTCTCTTCAAAACATCTGTCACTTGGAATGAATAATGGTATAAGTTGTAATCCACAGCACCATATTATTTCTTCCACCAATGTGATTAGTTAATGATAAAAGAGTTAGTTTGTCATGGCTAGAGTTACATCCCTTGTGACCTTATTCCTATCTATTTGTCATGGCATACAAGCCAGCCATCTTGAAGATGGTCTTGTCAGTACATCATGGCAACTGTTCAACATTGGTTTGTTTGTGATTTAAATTTATTGCCCTGTCTTTCTCCTATTGCAATGAACATGCAAGAAGATGCTCATGTTTGAAAATAAGAAAAGCATTCAGATCAGTGTACAAATTCTGCTGTATTGCTTTCATATATTAAGAAAACTGAGCAACAGTTGTAGATGGTTTCAGTTTTGAAGGAAGTATTTTTTATCCTTATGTGGTTGGGGGGGATAGTGTAAAAAAGAAAGGAGTATAAATGAACAACAACATTTGAATTAAAAAATGATTAGGGAAGAACAAATGAGAAAGGTGGTTTGAGTAAGATTACAATTATAAGGAAGAACAGTATAAAACAAAGAAATGACAAAATAAGAGTAAGAAGACAATATAAAGTTAAGAAGAAGAAGAAGAAAGTATAAGATGAGAAAGAAGAAATCTGTATTAGGTGAGGATGGAGAAAATATAAGATGAAAAAGATAACAAGGTGAAGAGGAAGTTTGTAGAGATCAGTTTCAATCCAATGTAATACTTCTTCATCTGTGATTTCAATTTTTTTCTTCTTTTCCTTATTGAACTGTAACCTTGACTTCACATAAACATGTATTTCCTTTTATGTACTCAAGCCCAAAATTATAAGCCATTAATTTTATATCCCACCTTAGAATTCTGGAAGACGTAACTATTGGTAACTCCTTTCTAGGATTAAAAGTAAAGTCTAGAGGTTTATCGTCCAACTTTAATAGTACCTTCTTATCTCATAAAAATTGTCAAACTCTCTGCTCCAGACAATGACCAATGCCTCTTTTACAATATTTGAATAATTTGTTTCTGCTGGCATCAATTTCCTATACTATTTTCTTTTTAACTTTGCATACAGACTGAAAATGATTTTTTTCTACATTTACAGCAATTTTTTTAAAAGTGCAGCACTTTTTCCTGTCAATTTCAATTTCGCAGTATTTGCATTTCTTGCATTTCTTTTTTTTACTGTAGATTTCAACATTGACATTAGTAGAATTATAATTTTAATCAATTCCAGTTGTACAACTTCCACACATGCAGTTAGAGACAAATTATTCAATTGTAATTATTCCAATATCATGAGATATATCAGCCATACCTTGAATTATAATTGAAATTGTAAATGAATCAATTTGTCATAGAGTTCCCAGTTTCTCAAACTCACAGAATCTGCTAGTATCTCTTAATCTATGGAGATATTGTATAATTGATTCATCTTGTTACTGTTTAATGGACAGAAACTTGATTCTTTCTACTATGATAAGTTTCTTTTTAGGTTGTAAATTTCTTTTTATAATTTCAAAAATTTCAAATTCTCCATTTCTTTGCAGTATGCCATAACAGAAATTTTCATTATAGCTTCACAACCTACCAAAGCTACGAAGTGGTCATTTTTTTTCATTTTCTCCCCTCCTACCTTGCTGGATTTCAATTTTTTAGCTCTTGTCTAGGCTTGAAAACTCCGGATCAAAGTCTCAACAAACTCAGGTTTATTCAAGTGACTTAAACATCCTATTTGTAATGCTATATTGTTGTATAACCAGCATATGCAAATAGGCAAAATCCTATTTGCTAATCCCACTAAAAAGACGTGTCCTGGGCATGACTATAAACTACATCCGCATCCTGGGTAAGACAATAAACTATGTCCAACAGCCTGTCCAGTGTATGATGATAAACTATATCCGCATCCTGGGTAAGACGACAAACTACGTCCAACAGCAAGGCCTCTGGTCAGGAGGTTTTGAGGAGTGTGGAACCACCTCTTAATTGTTGATGTTCCCAGGTCCACCCTGATTCGGGGTGGTAGTACCTGTTAGGGTTGCAGGTATGGACAAATAGTTAGACCCCAAGCAAAACACTATGAAAGTGTAAAAATAGGTTTTAATACCAGAAATACTATGTAAAAAAAATTATTACCAGCAATACATTTTTGAAAAACATTACCAGCAATACATTTTTTTAAAAAATATTACCATCGAAGGAAAATTCTCACCAGAAATAGATTTTTGAAGGAAAAAATATTACCCACAATGAAAATTTTGATGGCATAAAATAAAACAAACCAAACCCACTAAAAAGACAAAGAAGAAGAAAACAAACAAAAAAGGAAACGGAAGGAAGGAAAGGATAATGAAAAATTAAGAAATAAGAAAAGAGAGGAAGCAATAGAAAACAATTAGAAGACAACCAAAAGGAGAAAATAGAAGAAAACTATGAAAAAGAAAAGAGAAGAAGAAAAAAGATGAGAAGAAGAATACAACCAGAATAAGAAAATAGAAGAGAAGAGAAAAAGAAGGAAACTGGTAAAGAAAAAAGAAAAGAGAAAACAATAAAGTAAGAAGGAATTTGAAGATGATAACAAAATCAGAAGAAAAAGAAAATAAAAGAAGAAAACAAAAAAGAAAACAGAAGAGAATGAAAAAAAAAGTTATTGAAGAAAAAAATCATGTTAAATTATCTCATAATAAAGCAGAACATTGGAATACCATCTTGGGTTCTTCATGGCATTTCTGCAAGTAAAAATAATTATTTATCAGAAGTTGTCATCCAATGTTAAGAATAGTTAAAAGAAAAAAAGGTGTTACAGTCAACGAGATAAACAAGCAAAAATGGTAGACAAAAAGATAATGTGAAAAAAGAATATATCAAGAAAAATGGAAAGTAAAAAAATTAAATTGAAAAAAAAAAACTGATATAAAGAATCAGGCAGATGAGAAAAAAATGTTTGAAGAACTGATCTAGAATAAAGAATAACTGAAAGGAAAAGTTGACTACAGATAGTATAAAATCATTTGTTATCACTGTTGTAATTTATTAAACTTGTATGGAATTTGCAGGTATTAAAATGGATGCTAAACATTCCAATATAAGTATTACTATATTGTGATCATTTGCTCCTCCAATGTTCCTTTAGATTTCAGTGTCATACTTTTCATTCTCTGTTAGCGCACTTCCCATGGCAAAAACTTCCCTTCCAAAACTAAGCAAAATATTAAAAAACTGAAAAAAAAATCATTATAAACAAAGGAAAGAGTACCAAACTGTTATGCAATATCATTCCTCTTCTGTAGCAGTGAATGTTGTACAATCTCCTCAGATATGAAAAAGAGACTTGAGTTAACAGAAATGTGGTTCTTTTGGATGATAATGATAATAAAATGAGCCAAAAATAAGAATAATAAAGTTTAAAGGAAAATGGAAACAAAAAACATGCTAATATTTAGAATTGAAAATAATTAAAATTTCTAGGATACTTAATGAGGAAAGAGAGCTTGGAGAATGTGACACTCAGAGGATATACTGAAAGTAGGAAGGACAGCGGAAAGCAGTTAGTAACAACTAAAGACAACATTGTTTAATTGATTCATTTTTTACAGTTTATCAACTCTTTGCAGGTTATTTAAAGCCAGAAAATGTTTTCATTGTAAGAATTTTACTGTTGAAGATAATGGTTTAGTGATACAAGTCTTACCAATTAACCCATAGCTGGGGGAAAAGAGGTAGATTCATACCTCTCCCAAGAGTATTTACATGTAAGTGAATATAACAAACTCAATGGGAATTGGAACTCGGCTGTCCAATTAACAATTCCAAGCCATTATCTATTACACCAGTCACACATCCAAGCTTACAGCACCTGGTATTCCCAAGCAGTCACCCATCTAGGTACTGACCTGGCTTGATGTTGCTTAACAATAAGAACAGTCAAAGGAAGAGAAAAAAAAGCTTACTAAGAGCTACAAAGGATATGAAATTGTGGAGAGTCATGATTGCACATGTCCTGAAAGGACACAGCATATAGAACAATACCTGTGATATAGCATTTATTCAGGTGTGACAACAGAAAGGAATATGTATACTATATTTGAAAAACACTTTATCTACATATTTACTGATCTTACAATCAATAATACTTTGTTCAGGCAGTGAAATAAACACATATATTGAAAGAAGTGGTGTAATGATTAGCAAGAGTGTCTTGATAGAACAATTATGACTGTGTAGTGAGTTAGATCCTCACTGGGTGCCCCATACTTTCAGCCTTGTGCCACATCTAAACTACGCTTGGAAAATCACTATATTGAAAGAAATTGAAAAGAGAAATGTATTATGGTCTTACTTGGGAGTTAGCAGGTTCATGCCTGGTGCCAGTAAGTTTGTTTTGGCCAAAAAATTGAGAGAATATGGAAGGTTGGTCGAGATACGTCTAGGATGTGTGGGTGGTATAATGGATAGTGACTCAGAATGCAAAATCAGTGAGCCAAGTTAGAATTCTTGTTTACTACATTACATTCACGTACACACATATACCACTGGAAAAAGTATATATCCATCACTTCTCCACCCAGCTATCAGGCAAATAGTAGGGTGGATTGAACTCTTATTGTTTACCTTTAACCCAGTGCTAGATGACAAAGGCCATCCTCTTCCCATCTTCCCTCATCTCACTGAGCACAATCTCAGTAATATTTTATTACAGTCTGGGAAGTCTCAAGTCTTATCAAAAGTCTTGACCCTAAGAAAGCGACCAGTCCAAAAAAAATCCCAGTGGTTGTTTTTGAGAATATTAATCTCAAGCTTTAGCAAAATAATTTAACCACTTCTTGAAGAAGAAATCCTTCACAAGTCTGTGGAAGATGTCAAGTGTATGCCTTGTGTTCAAGAATGTGAGTGAGTGCTCATCCACTGCTTAGTATAAACTCATCTGCCTTCTCAGTATCATTAACAAACTTTTTTAAGCTATAATCAACAAGAAAAGACAAACAACCACTTGAGCAACAAGCAGTATAGATTTTGATCAGCTCATTCTACTGGTATCCTAACAGCCATTACTCACAAAATCAGTGAGGCACTAGACAACAAATACATATCAAGGATGATTGCATTAGATATTTCAAAGGCCTTTGACAATGTGTGGCAT
Organism: Acanthosepion pharaonis; assembly: GCA_903632075.3. NCBI lineage: Eukaryota > Metazoa > Mollusca > Cephalopoda > Sepiida > Sepiidae > Acanthosepion > Acanthosepion pharaonis. Next base: position 196,259 of record CAHIKZ030001129.1, read on the forward strand.
AGAGGGTTTCTACACAAGCTCTCTTGCTATGGACTCACTGGAAGAGTCTTCTCAAATATTAAGTTCTTCATAATGGGTAGGTTCTTGAAGGTAGTTGTTAATGGCTAGTCCTCCAAGGCCTGAGTGATCATTACAGAAATCAATACAGGCATACCCACAACCTTATTTCTACTTTATATAAATGATCTGCCTCAGAGTCTACTCCAATCATTTGTGAATATCTATGCTGATGATACAATAGTATATGGGTGCACCTCCCAAAAGTCTAGATGACCAGAGCTGGGCCGCTGATCTCTCCTCTGACCTTGCTCATTGTGGTAAAAACTGGCTCATCACATTCAATGCCTACAAAAACTAGTGATGTTCAATCATCACTGAGCAGACCCTGAATTTTCATTTATTGCAATGAATGGGTGCTCTCTCAGGAAGGCCCCATGTCTTGATCACCTATTGGGATTTAATCTTAAACCAGACCTTAAGTGGAACTCATACATGTTGGTTCATATCACCAAAGATGCTGGAGAAATGGTCAGTTCTCTGTCCCATTCCATTAAGTATCTGACTTCTCCCACTATCCTCTACCTTTAAAAACACACACACACACACACACACACACACACACACACAGACAGACAGACAGACAGACACACACACACACACACACATGCGCACACACACCAGAAGATGCAATGGATATATTTTCATCTAAATTACTTGATTTGCAGGCATGTTTATATGGACTTTTGTCCTTGTTTTGGTATAAGAAACTTGCCCCCAAAGTTTTTTTCATTGTTAGTGACTCTTCAGGCTGTTTGTAAAAAATCATAAAATTTTCTTGAAGTACAGTGCTGTTCGATAAAAGTGATTCACCTGATTTTTTTTTACTAAAAATATTTTTTGTCTATTGTTTTTGGGGTTAAAGTAATTTTTAATCTTACTTATATAAAGACCCCTTCCTGACCACCTAGGATAAAAAGTTTATTCACCCTAAGATATTCTACTGATAATTATAAATTTGGAAATTCAGGAAAAAACTCTGTGCAAAAAAAATGTGACTCAGATATCGCATTCTAATGATTAAACTGGTAAATTTAAAGAGCTTTTGACAAAATATTGAAAACTATTTTACAATACACTCAGAACAATATTCTAGAGAATTCTAGAACAGCTTAAATTAAATTTCAGAAAGCCTCATACAGTATAAAAACAGCTTGAAATAGCCACTCAGAACCATTTAAGGCA
>CAHIKZ030001129.1:202500-325000 GCA_903632075.3 Acanthosepion pharaonis
TCTCTTCTACTCCAATAGCTTCATATCTCACACCTCTCGCCTGTGGAAATTCCTTCCCTATTCCAGTTTCCCTGAGAGCTATAATTTCCAACTATTCAAATGTAATGTCAATTGACATCTCCAGTTGCCTTGATCTATCCACTATCCTTCTCCTCATCCTTTACTCTATCACTCCTATCTGATCTTGCTCCAAATCTTCTGTAACCCCTTGCATCCTAGTGGCTTCCTGCCTTGCTTGGGGTGAAACGCTTAAAAAAATTTTTTTAAAAATATTAGAACCAAAAGAAATTCCATGGTGCATCTTTGCAACTTAGTAATATAATACAAAGAAAACAAAATATTTTAATAAGACTAAAGAAAAGTAATTATAATTTGTAGTTTTAACAGTGGTTTATTCATTTACAAATTTATAGATTCCAAAAGCTGAGTAATATTATAAGAAACAACAAAAAGAGTACAGAACTCTTATGTAATATCGGTCCACCTATATGACAGTAAATGCTGGACAGTCCCCCTCACAGAAGAAGAAGAGACTTGAAGCAACAAAAACAAAGAACAGAGTGCTGAACTGTTATGTAATATCATCTCTCCTATATGAGAGTGAATGTTTGACAATCTCCTCACAGATGAAGAAAAAACTTGAAGCAACAGAAATGTGGTTCTACAGAAGGATGCTGAGAATACCTTAGACTGAACATGTGAGCAATGACAAAGTTTTAGAGAAAATGGAGACAAAAAGGACACTTATACTTAGCATCAGGAAGAGGTTTCTGAGACACGTAATGAGGAAAGAAAGCTTGGAAAATTTGTTACTCACAAGACAGATTGAGGGTAAGAGAGACAGAGAAAAGCAATGCATAACCTAGCTGGTGGGCTTGAATGAATTGATGGCGGAGCAGGATACACAAGGGATGTCAAAAAGATAAAAGTTATTAAGAGCTACAAAGGCTAGGACATTGTGGAGAGCCATGATCGCCAATGTCCTGTAGGGAGACAGCACCTAGTAGAAGAAGTAGATGCAAAAAAATGAATATAAAAAACACCATTAAAAATTAATTATCCAGAAGGATAGATTGAGTTTAGAAATACAAATTTATAACAAAGTATTGTCTTACAAAGTTACTTCCCAAATACAAAACAAAAAACCTAAACAATTTTTTCTCTTAAATTTAAAGCAATCTCTTATTTTTTAGAGTAAAGAAAATGGTGAATTACCTCATCAGACCAAGTAACAACATGTCACATGTCTCATACGACAGAAAATGTGGTGAAAAAGAAAGTTACTTGCCAAAAAAAGGTACATATTCTGCATGACATGCTGAAGACAGAATATTGAAATAAGAAACAAGTCAATCACAGGAGTCGTCATAAAAGTATTTTGATATGCTAATATTGTGTGTCTTCTCCCAGTTGTTGATAAATGAAAAAAAATGTTCTGTCAATAAAAGCAATTGGTGTTTTCAAATCGGGGATGAAAGACAAACTTTGTAAATGGCATTTTGAGCTTATCCTTTTACTGATGACCATGCATTCTGTCTTCTTGTAGTTTATGCTTAGTCACTTCTTCTTGCTCTCCTTTGCTACCTTCTGTACGAGGTTTTGTAATTTCCTTTCTGTGTCATCTGCATATCTTACGTTCTTAAGATTACGACTATTAATGATGAATCCTGGTAGGATTTCCAGAGCAGATGTTACAACTTTTCACTAGACACTCATGCATTGATAACTGTTATACTACCTATTCTTTGGTAATGGACTCTCCCATAGATAATAAGTAGGAGTAGCAGTGGCAAGTCTGCAGAACGGTGTTGAGAACGTCAGTCGAGATTCGGACATTTGAAGTACCAACCATCACAACTAGATTTGCTGCATTATTGACTATTATTTCCCAAGTTCCTAACGTCTTGTACAACTTATTAGAAATACAAGCCTCCACTGTGAAAATACTCCACAACAATAACCCTATTAGTAACAGTAACCCCTTTCCATTTTGCGGGTATATGTAAAAAGGAAATAACTAGGAGCATGTGGGCTGTAAATCTGAAGAGGGTAATTCTCTTTCATTTCTGGCTGAGATTGGGACAGGACGCTAAAATTAGATGCACATGGCTGCTGCTCGGAGAGTTAGTTCACTGTGTCTTAGTAGACAATTTTTATCACCAGAATCTATCTTACATATTTATAAGTTTACCATACATCCATACTTTTAGAGATTCTCAATAAAATTCAAAGAATCTGCAATGTTATTGGTCCCAATCTTGCATCTTTGCTTCAGCTACTTTCCCTTTTCTGAAATGTAGCTTCTCTGTGCCTTTTTTTTATAAATAGTTTCATGGCAATTTTTCTGATGAACTTTCATCTATGTTACCTATAGTTTATGATTTAAAATGCAGTACTAGATTGATAACAAGGTCTAATCATTTTACAGTTGAATTTTCTAAATGTAACTGTAAGTTCTATGCTAACAGTTTCTTTTTTTGCACTTCTCACCTGTGGAACTCTCTTCAAAAATGTTAATGCAATATCAATCGTTATCGTCTGTCTTTTTAATTCTTAGTCTTTTATTGTTCTTACTCTTAAATTATGTTTTTCCTCATCTTATTCTTTCACTCTCAGTAACCCTCTGCATCTTAGTGGCTTTATTGCCTTGCCTGGGGTGAAATGATTAATTAATTAATTAATGATTAAAAAAAATCACTCACAAACTCACTGACAGAATATGTTCAACTTTTCATTCATTCTTTACAGAACATTATTTGAATTTTTCTTTGAATGAAAAATGTTCCCTGATAACATAAATGTTTCTGTTTCATTCTTTTCTCTGTTTTCTGTAAAAGAGAACATGCATGGTTTTCAACCAAGAGACAACCCAAATGGATCTACATTCTTTTTCTCAATGGTTGATTTGTCAAGTAACTTCTTAATAATATTGGCCTGCAGAGACACTATCAGGATACAGCAGTGTTGGAAAGTGTCTGAAAACCATATCACAAGTTGACCCATGCGTTGGCAGTGAAATTGTGTAGACAAGAGTATCTAGAATCCATTGTGGGTTGTGCTAGCAAAAAATCACCACCCCACTCAAAGCAGATGATCACACTTGGAAATGGTCAGTCAGCCATTATGTTACATTCAAATAAATAATTATTGTAAGAAAATTTTCAAGATCCTTCTCTCTAGCGAGAGTATTTTAAAATGATACCACTTGATGCTATATAGTGCATGATCATTTTTTTAATGTCACTCTCCATACAGATGTGAGAAAGGAGATGGAAACTTTCTCACCTTTAGCTTGCCACAGTCATCAAGGAATAGCTCTGAAACTATTATTTCTACTTTTCATTACTGTAATGATGACATGCATCCTGGGAGTACCAGATCTCCTGGAACTAGATATGTTAGAAGGAACTGGAAATCCAATCCTAAAAAGGAAACAAGGGATAGACCTCTACTCCTGTTCAAAAGACTGGGGAGGAGTGTGAACCAGATCACAGGTGAACCTATTTACTCCTACTGAAAGCAAAAATAAATAGTAAATACAATTTCAGAGTTTTGGTGGAGATGTTAGAAGTATAGAGTTGAAGTAGACTTTAGAAGGAACTAGAAACACAATCCTAAACAGAAAACAAGGGATAAACCTCTCCTTCTGTTCAAAAGACCAGGTAGGAATTTGAACTGAATGATAGGCAAACCTATCTACTCCTATATTTAACAACTTATCTTTTTTTTAATTACTTCCACCAACAAAAAACAATAGGTACCTCAATCTAAAAAGAAAAAAATAAGTCCACGGATATTTTTGAAAACTTAAAACTTGTATATTCAAAACATAATTTTTAATCTTTAATTTTATTAATTATTTTTTTTAGCTAATTTTATAAAGTTTTATTAATTAATTTCTTTGTATCAATTCTTATTATTAATTCAAATCATCTTCTTACATAGCCTCATCAGATCTAGACTCCCATCTGCATATAATGCATGGCGTCAGAATCATTCATAGCTCAGCAAATTGAAGTGAGTTTTGCCTCTAATTCCATGTTAGAGAAAAAGTATTATACCTACTTGTCTTCCACTCTCTGATGGAGTTCAAACTTATATCTTTATGTCAGCTAATAGAAAGAAGCTCAAGCTGGTAACACTCTACTGAAGTGGTTCAAATTTAGAGTTCTTCTCTTAGAATTGTTACCAACCATGGCTAGAATGTCATCTGCCTTGCTATTTAAGTCATATTGAGAGCTTTGACTCTACAATCCACAGAGGAATTGACAGAGTTAACATACAACATACACAACTAATTCTTAATGGTGTGTGTGAATGTATAGATAAAGTATATAGGCTGAAATAGGAAAATATTAAAGATTTATTATTTAATTAGAAATATCCAACACTCTAAGGATCCAGTAAAATTTGATTTTGAATGATCAGTAAAAATTTCTCAAGTTATCTCTCTTTGTTGACTTGAATCAATATTTTTGAGGAAATCTTGCAGCATTATTAGCAGTTTCCAAACACTTACAAGCATTAAGGGAATCGTGATTACTTCGGCAATATATGAGGTGAAACAAAAATAGGAATGAATGTAGAAAAGAAAGAAAGAATTAAAAAAAGAAAGATAGAAATGAATAAGGAGCAACAGAAAGATGGAAATGAATGAGAAACAAAAGAAAGATGGAAATGAATGAAGAAAGAAAGGATGATAGAAATGAATAAAGAAGGAAAGAAAGATAGAAATGAATGAAGAAAGAAAAATAGAAGTAAACAGATAGGAATGAATGAAAAGCAAAAGAAAGATAGGAATGAGAGAAGAAAGAAAGAAATGAATGAAAAAGGAAAGAAAGAAAGATAGAAATGAATGAAGAGAAAAAGAAAGAAAGGTAGGAATGAATGAAGAATGAAAGAAAGATAAAAATATATGAAGAGCAAAAGATGAAAATGAATGAAGAACAAAAGAAAGATGGAAATAAATGAAGAAAGAAAAAATGATAGAAATGAATAAAGAAGGAAAGAAAGAAAGATAGGAATGAATGAAGAATGTGTTATAGTGGAACACACCTATTCTATTGTTAATAGACTCTCCCACCTATAATAAGTAGGAGTAGTAGCAGTCACTAAGTCCCTCAGTGGAGTTGGTCAGTCAGTCAGTCGATGTTGGATGACCGTTAGTCGGATATTAAAGTATCAACTACCACCACTAGATTTCTTTGCGTCATTACCTATTATATCAAGTTCCTAACGTTTTGTACATCGAACCTATTTTAGTACCGACTTAGTGAAATACAAGCCTCCACTTTGAAACTACTCTACAACATGAATGAAATGAAGAAAGAAAAAAGAAAGAAAGAAAAATGAAAGCAGAGGCAAGACAAAAATAGATTGAAGAAATGTAAAATGTACAGAAGAACTGGAGGAAAAAGACAGTGAATGAATATAAAGTGAAAGAGAAGAAACCTAAGAAAGAAATGAAAATGATTAATATCAAGAATAAAGAAAGACAGAAATAAATGATAGAAAATGAAAAAGAGAAAAATGAAAAAGAGTAAGTGAAGAAAAGTGAAAAAGAAAGACAAAGAAAAACAGAAAGGAAAGAAAAACATTGAGAAAGAGAAAGGAAAAGAAGATAAAAGAAACAGAAAGAAAAGAAAAGAAATAATGGAAGTATAGAGAATATGAAGAGATAACAGAATAAAATATGAAAGGATAATAAAAACAAAAATAAAGAAAATGGTAGAATTACAGAGAAGAGAAAAAGAAGAAAGGAATGGAAGAAAATAAAAAAAAAGAAGCACAAAGAACAAAGAGAAAATAGGAGACCCACCACATGGACAAAGCCGAGCCGATAAAATATTATATGGGTAGGGAAACTTGCAGGTTATCATCCTGTTAAAAGGAAATTTGTTGGGTCAGTAAATAGCTATAAATAATATTTTTTTTAAAAATGCCCTTTCAATAATATATGATTGACAGTAAAAGCAGCACATCTTATTTATTTCTTCATCAATGAGATAACTAGACCTTCCATAGAGGCAAGAATATTACAACAGGATCTTCCATCCTCGTTGACTGGCTGGAAGTGGCAAAGTTGGTGACAGAAGGGGCAAAGTAGAAGATAAAATGGGCATTCTTTCCCAGTATCCACCCAGCTTACATCTCCCAAGGCTTGAAAGCTAAAAGATGAATCCCAGAAGACTGAAGGGTCAATCACTCATCACAGAGGTGGCAGCTGTCTGTTAGCTAATCATGCTAGCCACTTAGTTTTGGCTGACCCCTTTAATTGCTGGCCATACAGGTGTAGTAGCGTAAATGTTAAATTGACATGATAATTATAGTATTTAGACATCTACTTTCACCCTGCAGGGAGTTCACCCCTCCCTCTTTTGACTTTAAGCTTTCACACAACTTAGCAATATTACATGACCTCTCTCCTCACAAAACCAGAAGGAGGTCACAGAGGATAGGCTAAGAAAAGATAAAGTAAGATTGGAGGCTTAGAAAAGAGATGTGTAAGGAAGATAGAAAAAGATGCTGATTTCATTAAAAAAAAAACAGGAATATGATATTGAATGAGTATTTAAGTTAACAGAGACATACAAAAACACATTATTTACATTGTTTGGGCTGTTGTCCTCGTCTTTGTCTGTCCTGGGTATGACGATAAACTAAATCTGCATCCTGGGTAAGACGATAAACTACATCCAATAGCAAAACCTCTGATCGAGAGGTTTTGAGGAGCGTGGAACCACCTCTTAATTGCTGGTGTTCCCAGGTCCACCTTGATCAGGGGTGGTAGCACCTGTTAGGGTCCCAACAATAGGCAAATAGTTAACCCTGAAACTGGGCTAAAAACACTATGAAAGTGTAAAAATAAGTTTTAATACCAGAAAAATCTTTGTAAAAAAATTATTACCAGCAATAAATTTTTGAAGAAAAAACTATTTTGAAAAAAACAATACTTTTTTTAAAAAAATATTACCAGCAATATATTTTTGAAGGAAAAATATTACAAGAAATAGATTTTTGACAAAACAAAATATTACCAGCAAAAACAATTTGGGCGACATTAAATAACCCATTGAGGTTGATATGCCATAAAACAAAACAAAACAAACCAAACCAAACCTCATCTTTGTTGCCATACTCACAATAGTTTGGCCATTGTACACTCCAGCCTTCTTCAGGTGATTAAAATTTCAAACCAAACCCTTTATTTCATCCACTGGGATAGATTGTTCTAGTTCCATGTGCCATGCATCTTCCAGATATCTCAGTTTCAGTTATTTCCCTTTAACTCAACTCTTTCAAGTCTATTTTTGAACTCACAACTCTTTGGGTCAAATCACTGGATTCTTTCAACCAATGCTTTTATCCACTGGGCCATGTGTCCTTGAGGACAAAAAAGAAGGCCCAAGCATACAATGGCCGAAACATCATGAATATGACATCAAAGATGAGGACAATAGTCTGAACAATGTAAATAGTTACAATACCTCATCTCAGAAATATAGACACACATTTACATGCATACAATTTATTCTCAGTGATATAGTTATACATATGTATTTATGGGATTCTGTCATACTCATTTTCTCTCTCCCTCTCATTATCCATCTATCAATCTATTTTTTTGTTTACAATTATGTTCACTCTGTACAAGGCTTACAGTAAAGGGTAACAGTGTAAGAGGAACAGTTTATGCAGAAATGTGGGGAAGATAACAGTTAACCCAGAATTGAATAGGTTAATATTGCAATGATTGGAGAAACAGTTCTTGTCAGTTCGACAAAGTAGCAGTTTGTGGGAAGAAGCTGTTCAATGAAATACGAAGGGAGTGAGAGAGGTTTGCTACAATGTGTGTGGCTTGGCAGGTCTTAGCTGTTAAGGTAAAAACTAGTGGAAAAATTATGTAGTTTGTCTGAACTCTTTTCATGGAAATAGTGATAGAGCAGTGAGAGGCTTTACGTTTTGTTTTGGGAGAAAGGGATTGTAGGGTGGAAAATAATACATCACCCACAAGGATGCAGACATGCTTTTGAATTCTATCAAGAGGTGAATATAAAAACTGGGCAGCTCCTGCTGATATATGGTAGCAGTACTCAATTTTTGGCCAGATCTGTATTTTGTAGGGGGGGGGAGGATAGCAGGAGGTGTCACGTACTTTCTGGTGCGGGGTATAGAGAACTGACCATTTTTCTAGCATCTTCAGTAATAGACCATATGTACAAGTTCCACTTGAGGTCTGGATTGAGTTTAAGTCACAATAGGCAGTCAAGGTACTATCTATCTATCTATCCATCTTAACGGCTTGTCTCTTCGTTATTATTGCCTTAAAAATTTAAACTAAATACAGAAGTAAATACAGCATGAAGTGAGTGAAGAAGTAAATGTAACATATACTACTGGTTTTGGTTCTAGTTGTCTATTAAAAGGAAATCCAACAGTCATTTGCTTTGTTTTCTTTCTTTCTTTCTATCCCATCTATCTATCTATCTATCTATCTATCTATCTATCTATCTATCTATCTATCTGTTTGTCTCTCTGTCTATTTATCTGTGTTAATATCTGTCTTTCTATCTATCTTATTCTCATCATTATCTAACTGTATGTATGTATGTATGTAGATATATATATGTGTGTGTGTGTGTATGTGCATGTGTCAATCTTTCTATCTATCTATCTATCTATCTATCTATATATATATATATGTGTGTATCTATCATAGACTTTTTATATGCATCTATCAATTGATCTTAAAATTCTGATCATTATCTGTTTATATATATATATATATATTCAAGCATGTTTCATTAAATAATACAGACATATGTCTATTAATTTTTTAATAATCCATTCTAGTTCTAATTATCTTCTTGATGTTAATTTGAAATTCATCAAGGAAGGCACCATGGTTCTTGTTAACTCAAGTACTAATTATACACAATAACTCTTCTCCGTCAACTAGTGTTTTGCAAAAGACCAACCGGTTTAAATGTCCTTTGGGAGACTGTATCTCTGACAAAAAAGTAAGTACATATGTTGGCTTGACAACAACAACATTATCAAGACATATTACACTCCATATGTCAGGTACAAGTTCTATTGCACAACATTTAAAAAGACATTCCTGTCCACCTTCACAATACAGGAAAATACTTGCTGATAACACTAATACATACATTGTGGAAATAATAAACAAAAACTTTGAATTCTCAAGGACGTCTTTATCAACCAACACTGAACAAAATTTATTATGAGTATTGTAGCAATGTTTTAAAATGCATTTGAGTTGATTAACATTAAAGACCATCTTGCAATTTATCATCTCTGATTACCCATCTTGCATTGGGGATGTTCATTTACAAAACATCGTAATCATAAAAATTAATTTTAAAATGATTATAACAGATTACATTTATAAAAATTCATGTTTACAAAACTCACCATTCCAATAATTACAATTACATTAAGTTTGTCTTTGCAATTCACTCCTGAGGAATATCTCAGAGGAGAGTGAAATTACTTGGATCAAAAAGAACTAAAAAAGGTGACTTCCTTGATAAATTTCAACTTAGCATCAAGAACAGATTACTGTAAAAATAGATATATCTATATTATTTAATGAAACATATTTGAATGAAGATATGCTTATTTATATATATATATATATATATATATATATATATATATATATATATAAATCAAACCTTTTCTATCTGTATACATATCTCAGTCATTTTTTTACATATATCTATTAACTGATTTTAATTTTTTCTATTGATCTCAGTCTGTTCATTATTTATGCTCATATCTGTCTTTAACTATACATATATATGTAATAATGGACTCTACCATCGGTTTCCACGTATGAGGATCTGACAGCTTAATTGATTAAGTTATGAAATTTTTGTGTGATAATGTGGCACTTAAGACCTTCTAGTGATTTACAAAGGAGGCCACATATGGCGCAAGAGTGAGGATTGTGGGATGAGATCATTGTTAGATTGGCTGACCTTTTAGATATTGCTCTCACTTGTTGCAGATGATTCAGACAAGCAGATTGAAAACTGCTGAGTCCACTAAAACATGTGGATCTCCATTCTACCTGCTCCAAGGCTAAGCACTCAAGGGTGTTATGTGGTATATTGACAGCTGACAAGTTGCTTTTCAGCTTGTCTTTGTATCTTAGCCATGGGCGTCCTACATTCCTGTAGTCCTGATCTAACTGGCTGTACATTAGGTTCTTGGGTATCTGGTCAACAGACATTCTCAAGACATGACCAGTCCACTGTAACTGAGACTGTATGAGAAAAGTCTCGATTCCTCCAATATTACACCTGTTAAACAGGTATAGGTTGGATGTCCTATCTTGAAGTTTAACTCCACAGATTGCATGCAGACAGCTTTTATGGAAAACATCCAGCTGGCATATATGGTACCTGTATGGAGTCCATGACTCTGAGCTGTACAAAAGGATGGCAAGGACATTACATAGTTCAGGGCTTTGTCTTCTACTTTCTATGGTCTCTCAATATATATATATATATATATATATATATATATATATATATATATGTTTCAGTCTTTTTAGATCTAGCATCATGCATCTATCTATAAATTGATCTTATTTTTTATATCTGTCTATCTCATTCTGTTGATTATCTATATATCTATTTCAGTATATTCATTTATATCCATTTCTCTATTTATATTTGTTTTATTCTATCTCTGTATTCATTTCTATTTATCTATCTATCTCTGTATTCATATTTATCTATTTATCTGTTAATCTCTGTTTTCATATCTATCTATCTATCTATCTATCTATCTATCTATCTATCTATTCATATGCATCTATTTATCTATTTATCTGTTAATCTCTGTATTCATTATCTATCTATCTATCTATCTATCTATTCATATCCATCTATTGATCTATTTATCCATTAATCTCTGTATTCATATCTATCTATCTATCTATTCATATCCATCTATTTATCTATTAATCTCTGTATTCATATCTATCTATCTATCTATCTATCTATCTATCTATCTATCTATCTATCTATCTATTTCTATTAGAACTAATTGTTAATCTTGATAATTCAGATTTCCAAGTCCTCTTTCATCATTATGTTCCATAGAAATTTCAAATCTCTTTTTCTGTTCAGTAAGTTTCCTTTTTGTTTCCATTTTCTCTAAAATTTTGTTGTTGCTCATATGTTCGGTCTATAGTATCCTCAGCATCCTTCTGTAGAACAACAACTCCAAATTCATTTAACTATATAAAATGATTTCTTCTTAAACTGACATCTATAAATGAAGTCTTTGTTCACCAGTGAAACAATTGCCAGCAAGTGATCCAATTATTAATTTTTTGTTTGCAATTTTTCTCTCCAGCATCTATCTCTATCTATAAAAGGCAGGATGTGTGTGCGTGTGTGTAACGAATGCACAGCCGCAATTTTTGAAGGATTTGCACCAAAATTTATATGCATATGCTCCAACTTAGTGGGAAGGCCAAGACCAACTTTGCATTTCCCAACTCCCATCGATAGTGGAAATAATCAATTTTTTCATGTTTCTACAGCACTTTCATGTAGTTTGCAGCCATTTTGTACTGGCCAGAGTGAGAGCCTATAGCTGGCTGCCACGAATAGGCAGGAAGATTCTATTAGTCAACGTGAGAGCCAACAGCTGACTGACACAAATGTTAACTAGCATGCTAGCATGCACAAAAAATTGATAGCTGCATTTGTCACAAGTGGGAAAAATTTAAATCTGCATGGCACTTTACTCCAATTGGCTCATTCGCTTGCTTAAACTCAACGTTGATTCTGATTCTGCCGAACTAGGTTGGGTGTGAAAAAGTATTTGTTGTTAACATTCTTTTTTCATTTGGTTTTTCCAGTTATGAGTCCATTTTTAAAGCTGATCATTTTGTGTTCATTTTGTTTAGTTTCTTTTTTGTAACAGATTTAATGTTTAGTATAAAGCTTAGAAAAAATTTGCAGTGTTACTACAAGTAAGGCATGTAGCAACATCAGCACGGCAAAGGGCACTCCTTTCAAGGAAGGGCAAAAATATTTTAAGTCAAGTGATAGCGATTGCTGTATGAGTCATATGATTTTTTTGAATCAAGCACGGGCAACGCCAGGCCATGCTGATAGTCTTACATATCTATAAGTCTACTATTTGCTCATATTTAGAATATTGCTGCTACATATAGTCCAGTGCTCCTGCTATTTATCTAGATCTCCTTGATAGAATCCCAAAAAGTATCAGCAATATTATTGGTCCTGATCTAGCATCACATTTTCAGTCACTTTCCCACTGCCATAAGGTTGCCTTCCTTTGCTTTTTCTATAAATACTTTCATGGTAATTATTTTGATGAGCTCTTTGCTACGGTGCCTAGACTCTTTGAATTTAAATGCAGTACTAGACTGGTGACAAGGTCTCACCAATTTACCATTGAGTTAACTAGATCTAACCATAAATTCTATGCTAACATTTTCTTGTCTCACACTTCTCACTGTGGACCTCCCTTCTGGCTGCATGCTTTTCAGCCAACTTTAATCTGCAAAAATTTAAATGTAATGTCAATTGCTATCTGCTGTTCTCCTGATTACTATTCTTTTGTTCTCATTCCTTAGTAATGTTTCTGTTTTTAACTCTTCCACACCTATTAACCTTTTGTTTATCAGTGGCTTTACTGCCTTGCTTGGGGTGAACTTGATTTAAAAAAAAAATAAATAAACAACTGTCAACAAAAGTAACCTTTTCAATATTTAATCTCACCTTAAATTGTTACTCTTTATCGAGATCTTTGTTTCCAGTTGAAACATCAATGACTTTAAATGATTTCAAGGCTCATTTGCTTCTGCTTGTAAGCCAGGATCAAAGAATTGCCAATCAAGATAAGCTTTAAAACAAAAACTGTTATTATCAAAATACAAGCCATTGCTATTTTTTCTTTTTCATCTAACTTGCCTGACTTCTTTCATCAGTGAACTGATGTTATGTCATGTTATTTTAATAATTCTGAAACTCCATCTATCTAAAAGCAAACATGTTTTTCACATTAAATGAAGAGAAAATCTATCGTCCCTTTTATAAGGGCATTTAGCTTATTGATTAATTTATTTGCTGGTGATTGTTTGGTAAAAATATCTTTTTTGTGTTTAATCCATATTCACAAGCAAAGTGCTCTTTTCTATCAGTGTTTACCTACAAAAGTCCGAAATTACTTAATAAAGAAATAATATTAACAAACACGTTCACATACACCCATATATATATATATATGTATATTAAGAAATGGACAAGGTCCGACAATTTATTTATTAAAGACATTTTTTTTTTATGTTTAACGTTGTTATTTATAGATACAAGTATTTAAGCAAATGCTCTGTTTATGATAAACAGTATTAAATAACATTTACCGGCCTGTATAGGATGCAGGTTCGAATCCTGTCAAAGAACGAATATTTTCTATGAAAATTTCTCGGACATTCAGGCCGGTAAATGTTATTTAATACTGTTTATCATAAAAAGAGCATTTGCTTAAATACTTGTATCTATAAATAACAACGTTAAACATAAAAATAATGTCTTTAATATATATATATATATATATGTATATATATGTGTGTGTGTTTGTATGTGTATGTAGTTTCATAATAATTCATCATATCTAGACCTAGAATTTTCAACACACACACACACACACACATGCAGAAAAGCACTGGACAGCCATTGCAGACTTTTGGGGACACATCAGCAGTGCACATTCTCTACTGACTCTGAGAATCAAACCCAGACTGTTACAATACAACACAAGCATCATACCATTGGTCCAACATGCCGCAGTGGCAAAGAGGAAACTAAGTTACTAGATACAATATAGTGCAGTTCATCCTATTTCTGGTGGTGATGCTCATGCAGGCATATATAACCCACAGGACTGTCCAACATATGCATGCAATTTCCTAAAAGCATCTGCCAACGAACTAGAAGTGATGGAAAAACTAACCACTAAAAGAGTCAGGACTGCTGGAATACAACTCCACAAAAAGTACATTGTAACAAAGCTGGAAATGTTTCAACTACACCAAAATATCAAACAAATGAGTAACAATCAAAACAACAAACTGAGACAAAAAATCAACAACCTATAAAACAACAGCAAGTGTAAATATGTTGGAAAGCCTAATCTAATAGAAAATCTATCAGATATAAAGCTTTCCAATACAGAACGAGAAGCCCTCAGCTTCGGTTTACAATTTGTCACTGGAATCCACAAAAGAGACATAGTAGACACTATAGTAAAACATTACAAGCAAAATGACTCTGAATTCACCAAAGGTTTCATTTAAGACATAATTACTGCTACTATAGAAACCAACAACAAAATACATTACCACTGAGACAATGAAATGCACTAAAGGACCTTGTGAGAAATAAGGAAATCCACATCACTCTCTCTGACAAGGGAGGGGAACTGTGATCATAAACAATAATACATACATAGAAAAATTAACTGACTACTTAATGATACTGACATATATAGAAAAAATAAACAAAAAAAATAACAACTGAAACACAAAAATTCAACAAGGAACTCCGAAAATTAATTAAAAATGAAAACAAATCATGGAATCACCCGAGAACATCCAAACTTTACAATCTCCCTAAAACCCACAAAACTGGTATCCGTATGCACCCCATCATTTCAGGAATAGACAGCCACCCCACCACCTCACACACACACACAAAATAGCAAGAGTCATAGCAAAGATTTTAACTCCTCTACTTGAAACAATAACTCCATCACATATAAAAAATTAAGGCAACTTTGTCGAAAAACTAAAGGAAACAAATATGGCTAACAAACACATGGCTAGTCTCGATATAAAATCATTTTACACTAGTGTCCCAAGTGAAAAATGCTTAAATCTCTCAAAAAAGTGTCCAACACAATCAAAGATAAACCTCTCCCTACCAACAAATAAAATAATAAAAATGTACAATCTCATCACCAATCAATGCTATTTCACATTTAATAACAATTTTTACAATGAAAAATTTGGATTACCAATGGGATCACCCTTCAGTGGCATGATAGAATGTATCTTCTTAGAATTTCTTGAATCTGTCATTCACAGACTACTGTTTTGCTGCATAATAACTCCTCAGTGTGACTAGATACCTGAATGCCTCAAGCCAGAATTGAAACCCAACTGATTTGGTGTCAGTCAGAGCTTCTACCACTTAGCTATCTTCACTCAGCAGAGTTACACAGCAAAATCTAGCATATTGTTTTTACAAATATAAACAAATGCCAATCAGCTGAAGTGTTTCATTCATTTTACTGAAGAGCTTTGCATTTGCGCAGGTGGCTGTTGTTTATAGAATTAGCTTATCACTCAACAGTGCTCAATTGAAATATATTTTCAAGAGCTAAATTATGTCATTTGCAGACAGTACTGTTTTGCTGTATCACGGCTCCTTAATGTGGCTAGACATCCGAATGCCTCAAGCCAGGATATATATATATATATATATATATATATATATATATATATATATATATATATATATATATAAAGTTTCATTAAATATGACTGACAACGTATTGTGGTTTTTTCATTTAATTTTTCTTGAGTTCATATAATTTTCTTTTCTGGTCATAAATTATGTAGAAATTGTGCAAATGTTTTGTATGTCCAAGCACTTTCAGCTATACTTTTAGCCATTATCAAGGATGATTTTATTTTTACATTTAACTGAATGTATGGATTCATCTACTTCAAGGTTTGATATGTTGTATGTTCAGAGATGCTCTTCTCTAGACCTCAAAAATAAATCCAGTGTCACTGACAAAAATAACCTGGTCATGCGTCTTGAAAAGGACCTCCAACCAGTTGTGAACTGGGGCAGGAATTGGCTGGTCAACTTTAATGCTACAAAAACAAAATTGCTCTCTATTAATCACCACAGAGATCCTTCCCTGCCTCCCATTAGATGTGTCTGACACTCAACTTCTTGAGAGCACCTCTCTGCGGCTGCTCGGTCTCATGTTGACTGCTGACCTGAGATGGAACAAATACATTGAGTCAATTGCTTCGTCCACCGCAGGGAAAGTTGGCTCCCTGTGCTGTGCCAGAAAATTTTTCTCCCCAGAATCAATCCTCCAGATCTACAAATCAACAATTCAACATTGCATAGAGTATTGCTGCCATATATGGTCTGGAGCCCCTTCTGTTTGCCTCAGGGTTCTTGATAGGCTCCAGAGGCGGATATGCAATATAATTGGCCCTGATCTGGCATCTCATCTACAGTCACTTTCTCACAGACGCGCCGTTGCCTCTCTCTGTCTGTTTTACAAATACTTTCATGGCAATTGCTCCGAGGAGCTGCATTCACTGGTTCCCAGACTTCATGAGTTCAAGCGCTCTATGAGGCTGGCATCCTGCTCTCGCCCTTTCACTGTCAAAACTCCTAAATGTAGCCGTCTCTTCTACTCCAATAGCTTCATGTCTCGCACCTCTCGCCTGTGGAACTCCCTACCCTATTCCAGTTTCCCTGAGAGCTATAATCTCCAGCTATTCAAATGTAATGTCAATCGACATCTCCAGTTGTCTTGATCTATCCACTCCTCTTCTCCTCATCCTTTCTTCTATCACTATCAGATCTTGCTCCAAATTTTCTGTAACCCCTTGCATTCTAGTGGCTTCTCACCTTGCTTGGGGTGAAACGCTTAAAAAAAAAAAACAAAAAAAAAAACAGAAGGCCATGCAGTAGTCTGTTCCACAAAGTAACAATTCTTGGGTAAAAGCTCTCTGATTAGAAATTTCTCCTAACATTATAAGAATCAAACTAACAGCAGGTTGGTTTATGGAACACAGCAATGACGTGGCCTTCACAATCATAGAGCACTTTTGAGATGTGGTAGAAAGAGAGATTTGAATCCTGGATGTACAGTTAATTAATTTAGAAGAATTACAGGATAACTATAATTATAACATGGACCCAAATTTTGAAATAGTGCTTCCATAAAATTGCTGGATCTATGCCAAGAAGTATTGGGTCAGCTTTAAAGGCAAAATGGGGTTCAACCTGGTACTCTAAGGATATATATGTATAAAGTAACCAGTGGATAAATATATTTCATTCTTGTATCAAGTAAGGATGTACAGAGCAACTTCAATTCTTGAACATCTCACATGTCAAATGAATTGGTTTTTGAACAAAAAATTTGAGATAAAAATGCCTCAGTTATAAAACAAAATTTCAGTTCTCAAATAAGATTGCCAAACCAAGTTAACCTGAACGGAATCATTTCTGTGTTGACCACCATGTTGTATACATTTGTGTGTTGTACCTTACTTTTCTTTTCCAATTTTATTGTACTATGACTTTTTTCTCTAAATTGATTCCCATAAGAAAAATAGTTTAAGTTTACAAACATTTCAAGTTACAAACAGCCTTTAGGAATGAATTAAATTTGTGATCTGAGGTTCCACTGTATTCTCAAACTGAATCTAGGCTGTTAAGAAATAAAATGCAAGCTGATTTTTCCACTAGTTTTTTTTTTAAATGTTTGCCTAAAATAATAGGATGTATGCTATATATTTTATGTATAAATTTTATTATAAATGACCATTTATAAATAACCATATTTCAAGAAAGTACCTGACTTCTCCTGCTATCCTCTACCCTTACAAGAGCCAGATCAGGTTGAACATGGGGTACTAGTACCATATGTGGGCAGGAGCTACCAAGTCTTCACTTTTCAGACTTGATAAACTCCAAAAGTGTATCTGTATTTTTGTAGATGATGAATTATTTTCCACCCTACAACACCTTTCCCTCAGATGAAACATTGCAATCTCTTGCTGCAAAAGCAGATGCCAGGAAAATATTTAAAGACAGAGGGAAGCCACATTATGTTGTTGAGAAAGTGACTGGAGTTGAACATGAACAGGGAGGGATAATAAGGGATCAAGTGATGTTTAGGGCTACAAGAAATAATAATTTGTGGAAAGCCATGATTACCCATGTCGTCCTGAAAGGACATAGCATATAAAAAAAGAAAACCTCAGAGATCTTTACATCAAAAACTAAACATAATATTGTGAAAACTTTATGAATACTCAAAAGTATTGTGATAGTAAAATAATAACTAAAAAAAAATGCGGAAAATCAAAAGACAAATGAAACAAAGAAAACTACAAGTTTTATTTAAATGCCTGACTGGAGTCAAATATGAAAGTCTAAAGTAGATCCTTCTGACTGAACGCTTCAGACGATTCAACCATAAAAAGACCAGTCAACTAAAATGACTCCCACAATATTTTCATATTTATTGTTGTACATTTGATGAAAATCAGCCCATCAGGAAGTCAATCATATATTTTGACATTAATTTCCATGCACACATATACTCATGTATATGCCATGCTACATATACACATATATACATATATATATATATGTGTGTGTGTGTGTGTGCATATATCTACAATGAGAGATATAGATAATGTTTATATTGATTTCTGTTGGACTTATTCACTTATAAAAGAAAGCACATTTGCTCAAAATGGAGTCCATGATGATTACAATGACTATTAAATCACAGCACACGAGGGCAGCAAATTGGTTTTGAGTAATGTCAGTGCTTGGTTTATTCTCAAATATGTGGATTTTTAGTCCAGCAAGTGTCTTAAATTCTTTTATGTAGATGTGGCAATGTTGGACACCTCCTGCAATATTTGTCACATTAATATTTTGGTGGAATTTCAATGTGTGTCGTCTGTGATTATTTTTTAGGCTTGCTCTACTTAGACAGATCTAAAGACCCTTATTACATGTTATTTCAAATTATAAGCCAATATTCTCAGGGAAATTAACATCAACACCCTTATGAATATCTCTTTTGAGTTTTTCATGCTCAACATGATTCTGTTAAATGTTTCTCTTACCGTTATATATATATATATAGATAGATATAGATATAGATATATTGATATATAAAAGTGAACATAGAAGTCAACACTTAGAGGCAACAGTCATGCTAGATGCAATCATCAGGTCATGAGTGCTGTTATTTTTCTCGGCTATTTATATATATATATATGCCACTGACCCGTACATATATAAATAGCCGAGAAAAATAACAGCACTCGTGGCCTGACAATTGCATCTAGCATGAAACAGACTGTCACCTCTAAGTGTTCACTGCTATGTTCACTTTTATATTTACACACGCTTTATCTCTGATATTGAGCACTTTATCCCATAAATATAGCACATCTTAAGACTACATTTATCTCGTATTTGAGAATGCCCATTCAAAACTTTGAATATTTTTAAAAAGGAACCAGAAAAGCAGTTTTGCCTGAGGTAGGTCAATATTTTCTCATGTCCCTTTTAACTTCATCTTTTGACCACACATATATATATATATATATATATATATATATATATATATATATATATATGTAAAATTCAGATATAAAAAAGCATATCTGGAAAGACAATATAAATAAAAGAGAAAATAATTTTTTTTTACCAGTGCATTTCATCCCTTGAGGAACTTCATTCATTGATTTATGTATTAATTTACTTATTTTCAGAAATTAAATATTCAAAATAAATAAATTAATGCATAGATAATCAAACAAAATAAAATACAAATAAATAATTAATAATTACATTAAAAATAAATTAATAAAAATTCAACAATAATAACAAAAACATTTACTCACTTTAATTTACTTGGCAATCATTTACATCACTTAGCATCTAGCTTAGGTTACTTTTCCTTACACATTAAGCTTTAAGAATATTTTAAAGATGGTACCTCCACTGATTTGCTAATAAAATTAGTATATGATGATGAAAAATTGCCCCAAATTTAATAAAATCAAATTTTTATCATCAAAATCTTTATATTATTACTAAGAGGAGAGACCAAAAGATGTTTTGATTATTAAATTATAGTTTTTTTATTCTTTTTAGAACGGTCAAAATTCTGGTTAAAAAATCCTGTTTTCTTGCATCAGCTGGTGGGGAAACGAAAATTAGTATAGGAAATTGTACCATCTTTTAGTGGTGAAAACTCATTGATTTCAAAATTCTTGCAAAAATTAAAATAATTCTTGAATTTTAATGAAACTTTCAGAACTTAAATGGTGTCATTTTAGAAATGTTCCTTTTTAGAAGACCTTTTTGGTAAAAACATTTCTTTTTTATATATGTTATTATCTTCTACTTATTTAATTTTAAGAAATCTGGAAAAGTTAAATTTTGTCCCAGTTAATATCTATATTAGTTAAAAGCAGGACTCCTTGGAGAATTTAAATCATTAATTTTTGTTTTTGCAAAACAGAAACACCAGTTACTACAAATTTACTCTGAATTATAAAATAAAAATGCAGTAAAACTAAGACCTTATTTAATTAGAAAAGCTTTTATTTATTATTATGAATAAGTTATATTATGGACATTTTTTCCACAAACAATGAATTTTTACAAGAATTGTTTTCACTTTTTAAAATTTTTATTAGAATAATTTATAAAGTTTCAAATCTTTTAAATTTTTGCATTACTTTATCTCAGCTGATATTGCTATTAAGTAAAACCTATATTTACTAATCATAAATGGAAAAGCTTAGTACAAATCATCAAACACCAATATTTTTTAAAAAATTTAGAATTTTTTTGTATGCATATAAATGTGCCAAATTTTGCAAATAAAGATGTGACATTATCAGAAAATAAGATTGAAAACTATAGTAAATTTAGAACCAAAGTATCTAAAATTCAATAAAATATTAGATTACAGAGGATATTTTCCTATATGTTTAAGATTACTGTGTACTTAAAAATTATATAAAAAAGACACTAAAGTTATATTCCTCAATTATTTTACAGATATATCCACCATAGAAAAACATTAGATAAACTACTGGCATTTAAGCTATCAACATAAACAGCTACTGCCATGCTAAAAAATACATTTCTGCAATATCTTAAACTTAAAGTAAGTAATATTTGTTTCAAATCAGATTAATTAAACTTTAAATAAGTTAATAATTATCAAATATAGTTTCAGAAAATTATATATTATTTTTGGAAGATTGTTTAATAAAGAGAATTACATTCCAGTGAGAGATGGCTAAAAATAGAGCAAAAATCAACAATTTCAAAATGGAAATTCCTTCCCGTCAATTTGAAAAAGTTTTGAAATACAGAAAAGTATTTTGCTTATTGGAAATATTAAATTTGATCTATTAGCTTGAAATTAAAACTAAAATAAAAGTATCAAGGAAGATTTTTCATTTTTAAAAATTCACTTTAAATCTTAGGTATCATGAATCTGTGGAGGTACCTATTTTAGAATATTGACAAATTCAAAAGTTTGAAAACTTAGCAATATTTTTCTTCTACATTACTTGTGAATAAATACAAGTTATGAAATAAAATCTCCACATTTATCTTGAAAAAGTTACTCAAAAAACAAAATGCACTGCTAAAGAAATGTTTTCGTTTTTTTCTTAAAGAAACATGAAAAGTATATTTGAATTTTACTCAACTCTTTATCACTTATGTATGTATAAGAACTTTTTTATGGAAAAATCATGTTTATTTAATTTGGTTGAAAATAATGAAAAACAAGATATGAAGAATTAATGAAGATTCAGTGGAGCCTCATAAGCATTTGCAAACCTGAGGAAATAACCTTGGATCCAGTGGGATCCATGTGGACTTACAAAAATAAATATCTGTCAGCATTTAAACACTTATCTCACACTTCTTGCTTGGCATGGAATAAATGTCACTTTTGTTGAAGTTTGTCACTAGCAATGAAAAATGGATTTATTGCAAGAATCTAAAATGAAGAAAATCATAATTCAGTCTAGGACAATTGCCAACATTTTAACTTAAATGGAAACAACTGGAAGAAAACTGCTTCTTTGTTTTTTCAGTTCAGAAGTAATTATTTTTTTATGAACTGCTTGAACCTTGAAGAAAAAAATACTTGGCTAAATTTCTTTATAAACCAGGTTAATTTGTAAGTTTCATACCTTTTTGGGTTTAATTTCTACTGAGTCAGGATGCTGAAATTATTTAACCGATTAGTGTATGGCATCCAATGTGTTAGAGAGGGGATTATTTAAAATTTGAAATACATCAGCATTAAGTTTGCCATTAATCAGAAATTTGAAGGCAACTTTACAGCAATGGGTTAATTTCATTATTATTATTATTGAATAGATGCTAAAACTGTTCAGGAAGAAAAAGTCCCTGTGGCTGGAAGTAAGCAAGTAAATTAGTTTTGAAAAAGGTAAGCAATTTTCAATGCTTAGGTAATTCTCTGAAATCCTAAAGGTGATGCAAAACTTTAGGCTTATTGTAAACAAGTTTAACACTTTCAACAATTTGAAGATATAAAAAAATGCATAAGGATTCATAGTTAAGAAAAGTTGTCAGAAGGATGAACTAAGACAAGTAAAACACTTTGAAGGATGAATAATAATGCTATGAATTTTATATAAATAAAGATTTTGTCAAAATATGCTGAAAATGTTTTCAGTAACCTAATATATAAAGCACTAAAGAAAACAAGTGTTAATAATCTATTAAAAACGTTAGGAAATAATTTCCAAAAATTAATAAAGATATTTTAAAAATAAATAACTTAGAATAGAACAGTGTTTCTCAAGAATTTTTAATTCAGTGCACACTTGTAGAATAACTAAAACTCTGGAGGCCACTTTAAATTTTAATAAAGAAAAATAAGTTATGAAATTTGAAAATAATAAAGAAGTCTCCTAAAATAAGCATTTGTTTTTAAGACATCATATCATATATTTAAGTAGTACAGTTTTCACTTAGTTTTATGAAGTATCTGCTGTTTTCATTTTTGGAGACTGACGATGACTGATTTAAATCTGTCAAGGAAGGCAAAAGGGAAAGGATTATCCACTAATTAAAAATTAAGGAATTTAGTATTCAGTTTAAAATATCAAATGACAAAGACTTGACTTAGACATGGAAGCCATATGCTTATGTCTCAAGATTTTTTAGATATAAAAATAATTAATAAATTACTCTTCTGTTAACTTGGGGGTGCACCTAGCTACCTTTCAGAGTGCATTAGTGCACCCAGGTGCACCGGTTGAGAAACATTGACTTAGAATATCTTTGCAATCCACAATTAATGATTTTTTCAACCCTAGAACACTAACCATCAATTAAAGTTACACCACTACTAATCATGGGTATATCATACCTGATTTTGAAAATATCAAAAAAAATATTAAATATGAATCTTTATTTGAAATATTTTACATGCAGGCACTTCAAATTTTGTACTTTGAGTTAACATTAATTGGAACTGAAAAACATTATTTAGGTAAGAAAATCAGGTACTGAAAATTGTAATTAAAAATAGGAAAATTTGCGTTGGGTATATAGCACCCAGCGCAAATTTTCCTATTTTTCCTGGTTAGTGTTCCAGGGTTAATATTTAAGATTATATATGAGTATGCAGAAAATACAGAATTTTTTATATTGCATTTTTTTGCTAGGAACGTGTTGGTTTGATCAGCATATTAATCACTTGGCAGCTCAAGTTGAATATGCCATAAATTAACTATGAAAATTCAAGATGCAACTTAACATATATCAATAACTTAACATATATCAATAACTTAACATATATCAATAAATCAATATGTTTTGATTGTATTCTGTCTTAATTTTCATGAATTCAATAAAAAGTATTAAAGAAGTATAATTTTGCTATGGGCCATTTAGAAGAAAAAAAAACATTTTCTTGTGCTTAACTCCAACTATTAAAAAGTTACAACAAATGAAAAAGTGAAACATTGTCACCAAACTAGAATTAAGGAGATCGTTATATCTGCCTCCATAAAAATATGATTTTTTTTTTTTTTTATTCTCTAAAGTTTCAGAAAAAAGGAAATTAAATCTTCTTGAAAATAAAAGAATTATGTTAAAAAGACAAGAAAAAAATTGAGAAAATAATTATCTTCTAATTTTTATTACAATCATACGGAACTTTTATCATCTTCTTTCTTTTTATGTGTTGTGTCCTTTCAGGATGTAGGCGATCATGGCTCTCCACTTTCCCCTATATCTTATAGCTCTCAATAAATTTCATCTCTCTGCCGCCTCCCCCAGACAACATTCTATCATCCACTTCCTTAAGCCCACCAGGTACGTCATGCATTGCTTTCCCTTGTCTCTCTCTCACTCTATTCGACCTGTCAGTATCAGATTCTCCAGGCCCTCTTTTCTCATTATGTGTCCCAGAAACCCTCAGTTGCCTCTTCCTGATGTTAAGTATAAACCTCTTCCTTGTTTCTATCCTCTCCTCTCATCATTGTTCACATGCTCAGTTCATATCCTCAGTATCCTTCTGTAGAACCACATCTCCATCACCTAGAGTCTCTTCTTCATGCTTGAGGAGACTGTCCATTATTCGCTGCCATAAAGAAGGGCAGATGTCATGTAATAGCTCAGTCGACTTTTCCTTATGACCCGCTTCTGAAAATCAGTATTTCACTGACTAAATATCTTACTATTCGTACTGTCTCTCTTCAGGACATTGAAGACCATGTATCTCCACAAATTCTTGTCCTTTGTAGCTCTTAGTAAATTTTGTTTTTTTGTTATCTTTCCTAATCCCTGTTCTGCCATGTGTTTACAAAAGCTCTTTAGGCAAGTAATACACTGTTTTCCTTTATTTCTCTTGCCATCATTGTCCTAGTGAGTATCAAATTTTCCATGGCTTCTTTCCTTATTTCAACTTTCTCTTTCTGATGTTATGTATAAGTCTCCTTTTTGTTTCAATTTTCTCTAAAACTCCATCAATGCTTGCATGTTCAGTCCATGGTATTTTCAGAATCCTTCAGTTAAACTATATTTCTGTTGCTTCAAGTCTCTTCATCTTTGAAGAGATTGTCCAGCATTCGCTACCATATAGAAGAACGGATATTACAATGTTCAATAAACATTTCATTGTTTCTAATGAAATTTTCCAATTTCTTCATACTTTACTTAGCTTTTGCAAGGCATATTAGAGATGTCAAAACAACAAATGACCACCCTGAATATGCTTAAATTAGTTTTGAACAATCAGGTCAGAGATTTTATTTATTTCCTGGATTGTGCAATCAGCTCTGAGGTTCAGCTTAAAATAATGCCTGAAAAAAATATATTTATTAAAGACATTTTTATGTTTAACGTTCTTTTTTTTTTCTTTTTTTTTATAGATACAAGTATTTAAGTAAATGCTCTGTTTATAATAAACAGTATTAAATAACATTTACTGGCCTGAATGTCCGAGAAATTTTCATAGAAAATATTCGTCCTTTGACAGGATTATGGACGAGATTCATGGAAGATTGAAGTTTATAAGCAGTAAATTCGACCTTGCCTACTGAACGCTCCTTTGTGGCCAAGACGGTAAGGCATGTCAGCATAAATGATGGTTCCGTATAGGATGCAGGTTGTCCATTTCTTAATATAAAAAAATATATATAATATATAACCTCAGCTGTGGTGAAGGAAATTCATCTAGGAGAAGCTGATCTCTGACAATAAACTAAGTGGATAGATAGAGCTCATTAGCCATCTTAATGGGCATCTATCTAAGACAGTGGTTACCAAATAGTGTGGCACACCTCATAGGTGCAATGGAAGAGGATAGCAGGTGAGGCAGAATGATTGAAAGACAATCAAAGATTTAGAAACAGTTTCAAAAGATTCATATGCCAAAAATAAATAGGATTTCAAAATTTCAAATAATATTATAGATTACTTGTAATTGCATGAATGAGTTCTAGTATAAATAGATATAAATAATTATTGACTGATTTTATCATTGTGATATTTTTGCATTATAACAAGTATTAAGAATATAATAACTATGGTCTTGTTGTATATGGCGAATGAATTTTTTTTTTCTCCTCCGTATGAGTTCGAATCATTGTCGCCAAGTGTTGTAGAGTAGTTTCACAGTGGAGGCTTGTATTTCACTAAGTCGGTTCTAAAATAGGTTTGACATACAAAACATTAGGAACTTGATATAATAGGTAATGACGCAGCAATCTAGTTGTGGTGGCTGATACTTTAATATTCGACTAATGGTCATCTGGCATCGACTCTCTGAGCGACTGACTTGTTACTCTTACTACTCCTATTTATTATAGGTGGGAGAGTCTATTAGCAATAGAATAGGTGTGTTCCACTATATCAGGTCTGCAAATTGGGGGAAAGAGTTATCAATGATAATGTTCTGACTTCGAATCTGTGGTTATCCCCCTTTAGCTCTCACATTGTTTTTTTTTTTATTTTTAAATGTACTTTTTATCACATAAAATTTGGTGAGGATTAAGCAAATTTTCATTCCAAAAATGCAGCCCAGAGAAAAAAAGTTTGGGAACCACTGATCTAAGAGAAGAAAATAATATAAAATCAACCACTCTGACCTCATGAAAATGCCAAAGAATCAACTTGAATACCACATTGACTGTCATATGGATTACTAAGAGATTTGACCCTTGATGACACACCAGGATGTGGTAAAAAAATATACTACTGTCAAGGAAAGGTTTAGTCAGCAAACATATCGACAAAAATATTAAGTTGCTAAAATTTTCAAATGGAATATAGGACAAGTCAGTATCTCATCAGTATCAAATGATTTCAGGGTGCATTTTGTTTTGGAACAGTGCAAAAATAAAAAAAATGATGTTGTCTGTATGCAAGAGATATGTCGATTTGTTATTGATGCTTTTACATATTTGGGATACAACTTATACTGGACTGGCCTAAAAGAGAAAAGACAATATGAAGTTGTCATCACTGTATGCAAATCATCAGATATTGTAGTAGACAATATCTTACACCAGTCAGAGAGACTAATGGCTACCAACATAGTTGATCATGGCTGTAAAATCATTAATATCAGCCTATACCTTAATTGAAAAAGTGTTTTCTCTGAAAAAGCAAACTATTCTAGAGGGCTAACAAAGCTAAAACTGTCCATTAATGAGAACTTTAATGCTATCTCTGCAGTTCTTGAATATGGGAAGATATCACCTTTTGAAATGGAAGACTCAAGCAATGACATAGAGCTATTGTTATCCTTTGTTACTCAAAATGTTTTTCCACCACCCATGAAAAATTGAATCACATGGCATATCTTGAATGGAGTAACCCTCAAAATTATCAATTCATCTTGGTCTCTTGATTTAGACAATTGGTCAAAGATGTCAAAGTTTATAACTCTTATTTTGAATCTAATCACAAAATATCTTGCTTCCAGTCAAATAAACCATGAATGAAAATATAAGATTAGAATTGTGTAATAAACTAGAATCCAAATTGATGTCTTTGAATCACAAGTATAACAACACAGAGGAACCAAATAATATTATTTTATCCTCCTTAAACAACACACATACTTCCTAAAATATCTAGACGAGAATAGATCCTTCTGTTGGATGACAATGTTGATTTGAAAAGATTGATACTAGAAAGAGATAAGCAGAAGAGAAAAAATAGATAAGAAAATACTAAACAATCAACTTAGAAAATGAAAAAAAACTAGTTAACATTCTAAGAAAACAATATTTCCAAAAAAATGAAAACTAAATTAACGAAGCCAAAAAGTATAGACATTATGTTGAAATGTGGATACAAGCAAAACATTTTGATAACATCCTACAATTGAAACCAAAACAGAAGAGATTTCCTGGTCTGGAAAAACACTTCACATCGTATTCCAACCCTAACCAGACAAAGCTGAAGATGCCTGCAGAATTAGAAGTTAGAACATACACAAATATACATCCAAACATTATAAAGTCTCAGTATAATGATAATAATGAACATAATGAAATAAGAAAGCTCTAAAAAAAACTAAAAAACAATAAAGTATCACTTGACATTGAGGCTAAGCTTTTGAAATGTACTCTCACTCCAAATTTAGAAAGTTGTTTCTAAATGTCATGAAGGAATTCTGGAATCAGAAGTGTATCTCCAAAAAGTGGGGTTTAACGTAAATTAATGTACACTATTTACATTAGTCAAACTGAACCATTTATTTCGCTCACTAGACAGATACTAAATTAAAAAATCCCATAATTGAAGCCTATAATGATGGACAAGGCTACAAGAAGCTATCAAAATGATTTGGAGTGCACATCTCTACTTTGTGACAAATTATTTATAAATGGAAGGCCTCTGGTATGATGCCATCGCAATCAAGAAATGGCAGTCTGCAAAAAATAACTGCAAGAGCAAGTTGACATCTTCTTTGGCAAGTTCTGGCAAATCCTGCTGTGAGCTCTGCAGTTCTCCAATGCTCCCTGTCCAGTCTTCATGGTAGAATGCCTAGAAAAAAGCCACTGCTTACAAAAAAAATAAAAACAATCCTGGCTCAACTATGCTAGAGCTCATATTAATAAACTGGAAGTATACCTGGCAAGCTCCTAATACGGCTTTTGAAGAGAAGAATTTGGTGGCAACAGTTAAAGATTGTGATGGCAGCATTATGATTTGGGATTACTTTGCTGCAGTTGGAACAGGTAAAATATTATGCATTAATGGAACAATGTACACTGAAAGATACAAAAAAATTTTGAATGAAAGGGTCTTGCCCTCGGTTCAAAAATTGGGTTTAGGTCAGGGCTAGATCTTCCAACAGAACAATGATCCAAATCATCAAAGCAAATCCACAAAAGAATAGGGTTTGAAAAAAAATTAAAATCTTGGAATGGCTTAGTCAAAGATCTGATGTAAAACTAATTGAAAATCTGTTGTTCAAAATGAAGGGAGTACATGCAAGAAAACCAGGTAATATTGAGCAATTGTGGGAATTTTGCCAAGAAGAATGATCAAACATTGACACTCACTACTGCCAGAAACTTCTTAAAAATTATAGAAAAAGACTGGGTGACATTGTGACCTCAAAATAAGGAGTCGCCAAATATTAAATGTTAATTTTGAATTGTTATTTATATTTTTATTCCAACTTGATAAAAACTTTTGAAAGTTGTGGTAATTAGTGCAATAAAGGTTTTCTTTACTAAATATATGGTTTAAGATTTGTTGGTTATCTGGTAAAAAGACATATTTTTATTATCTTAGGGATTCACATTTGTACAGTACTGTATATCTATATATATATATATATATATATATATATATATATATATATATATATATATATATATATATATATATATATATATATATATATAGAGAGAGAGAGAGAGAAAGAGAATTATTTTGTTTTCATTATTTAAATACAATGTCAATCATTATCTACTCTTTTTAATTCTTATTATTAAATTCTTATTTATAATTCAATCATTTATGAATATATTTATTTATATATGGTTATAAATGATTGAATTTATTTATAAATGATTGAATTCATTTTGGTGTCATCAAGGAACTAGTGCTTCAGACAAGAGTATTGAGGGATTTATAATTTACCTAAAGTGCATAGTGGTTAGAATATTCTCATCCAAATAATGAGACTTAGGTTCAAATCCAACCATAGGCAATTTGTCAAAGAGGTGACTTCTTAATAATATCAGCCTCGGAAGATGATCCCAGTGGGTGGTATGATTGGGAAGTGCCTGAAAATTATACCACAGCTTGCACCAAATATTGGAAGTGAAACTGTTCAGAAGTCATCATTTGTTGTGTTAGTCATCATGACTGAGGGTTTGAGTAACTGACCTTCTTCAACAGATAGATTTGCCTATCATCTCATTCACACACCTCCCTGGTCTTTTGAACAGGAGTAGAGGTTTATCCCTTATTTCCTGTTTATAATTAAGTTTCCAGTTTCTTCTAAATACTACTTAAACTCTATACTTCTAAAATCTCCTAAACTCTGAATTTTGTATTATTTCTTTTTTTTTTCTTAAATAGGTATAGATTGGTTCACCTATCATACACTTCATACTCATCCCCCTCTCTTTTGAACAGGAGTAGAGGTTTATCCCTTGCTTCCTGTTTAGGATTGATTTTCTGGTTCCTTCTAAGATCTTTTCCTTCTCTTTCACTTCTAGTAGCTCTTTGCATCTTAGTGGTATCATTGCCTTGATTGGGGTGAATTGATTTAAAAAAAACAAAACAGATCATGTGAGATTATATGCTCTCTCTCTCTCTTCCTCTCTGAAATGCTAAGATCTGCTCAGCATATTTTCAGTATAAAAAACAGGTTGTCTCTGAATAAATACAAAAGTGTCTGAGCAGGTATCTGCAACAGGGATTAACTAGTGACATTAGCACACAGGCATATATATATGTGCAATTTATTTATCAGGAAATACAGTACATATATCTATAACCATCCTTACAGTCTCTACATTAGTAACATCCCAATGACCAAAAGTACAAAATTCATTCTATTTAAAACCAATTTTTCATTTCATTATTATCATCATATGTATAAGAGTTAACATCGTTGATATATCATTATTACTCACAATATGTAAACTTTATTTTTTTACTTATTTTTGTTGTGTGTGTGGAACATGAGTTGGGGTAATCTGACCTCATCATTGATCAATTATTGATTGAAAAATCTTGATCATGGGGTTCATAAAATACGTTGTTCATTAGAGTTACATTGAGTTGGGAAAACCAACAGTTCACCATAAACAAAACATGCACATATCCTCAGGGTAAGGACACCAACATTTCAGTATTTTATGCCTGGGAAGCCATTTTTGTCACTTGATCATGGTCTTTAAATTATTCGATGGTGGACTGAATTGATATCGCTTCTTGCTGATGGTACAATTTTCTGCAAGGGTTGTTTTGTAATTGATTGCAACAAATTGACACTAGCCAATAAAAATGCAATAAAATATTATTGGTTTAACCTTTAGAAATTTCAGCCAGTCAACAGTTCTTGAGTCAGTAACTCATCTGTAGTTACTTCAGTATGATGTCTTTTAGAAAACTTTTAAAAGTTTATATGCTTTAAACAAAATCTTGAAAACTTTTCTTTTTTTATGATGACAAAAATTTCCATTTTATATAAAAATTTAGATAAAATTAAATTTGGATGAAAATTTTTCAAAATGTTTGTTCTAAAAATAAAAATCATCATTACAAAGGAATTAAACAAATATTTGGGGAATTTAATTATGAAAAAAATTCTTTATTAACTAATTTTCAACATCTCCTTCAAATTATTCTGTTATTCCTTGTGTAAGTACTTTTCAAGGTCATAGAAGTTACTTATTTGGTTTGCATATGGTGGTCAAATTTCTTGAATTTTGAGGGAACCTCTCTCTCTTCCTCACACACACACATAAATACATATATATCTCATTACTATAAATGTCACATTTAGTGGATACACATATTTGTGCAGTCATATCTAATAGGACTTCATGCAAAGTAAAGCTCAAAATCATTCATATCTGAGTGGTTTAAAAATCATGCCAGTAAGGAAGAACACAGATTCAAACCTTTCAGAAAGGTATGTTTTCTTTAATACATCCTCAAACATCCAGGCCAGTAGATATCAATTATTCTGTTTTAATATCCACTAAATATAATGTTTTTATCAATAAGAAATATTGTTGGATCAAAAATCCATTAATTTTCAAGAAAAAAAACAAAAAAAAAATATATATATATATATATATATATATATATATATATATATATATATATATATATATATATATATATATAAGCAGATATATGGATATAGATCTGACAGTATGAAGAAAATATAAAAAAAAACAAACAAAAATCCTAATATGCAATTATGCTGTTTTAATGTTAATATAATGTCAACGTCGGACATTTCGGTCTAGTAGACCATCTTCAGGACATATTCATAAAACATAATTAACATTAGACTACATGAAACATGAAAAAGATGATGGACACAAGAGTAAGACTAATCCAAACAGATAACTGAAATTTTTTACAAGATCAGCGTTCCGTTTTAATATGTTAATTATGTTTTATGAATATGTCCTGAAGATGGTCTATTTGACCGAAACGTCTGACATTGAATTTTATATTAACATTAAAACAGCATAATTGCATATTAGGATTTTTTTGTTTGTTTTTCCATATATTTTTTCTTCATATATATATATATATATATATATATATATATATATATATATATATATAGCTGTGTATTTGGGCAGCAACCTCTCTTTTATACAAGTTTCATTAAAAACGACTGACAATGTACTGTGGTTCACTTTTTTGTGTTCTTATAATTTTCTCCTTTTCTGGACATAAATTATCTAGAAATTTTGCAAATGTTTTGTATGTCTGAGTGCTTTCAGTAATACTTTTAGCCATTATCAAGGATGATTTTATTTTTACTTTTAACTGAATGTATGGATTGTTTTATGTATGTATCTAGAGTTATAGAAATGTTTTATTTTCCAAACACGGTCAGCACATTGTGACCATCATCATAGTTGATATTACTGAGTGTTGGCTTTTTCTTTTTTATTAATAATGCTTCCATTATTTTTAGCCTTTTTTTATATGTGGATAAGGCTATTATATTTTTATTATCAATGAGTATGTTGCAGATACTGTCTGGTAGGTCTCCATGTGTATTTATTTATATATATATTTTATTATTTAAACATTGTTTCTAGTGGATATTCATATTTGAGTAGCTGCTCCATTTATTTATAAAAGAGTATATTTATTTTCATCTATTCTAAATAACTGAGACATTAAACAAAAATATGAACTCGACAGAAGGATTTGAATCTGCATCCCTCTTGGCAGGAGAAACCATCATTAGATCCAACATGCTTTTTGACCGTCTCAGCCATGAAGTGTGTCAATTATCAAGCAAAGTTGAATAGTTCCTTATAAATGCACATCTCTCTCAAAACATTCATATTTGCTCAGTTTCATGTCATTTTTCATTCTCTCTAATCATTCATATCTGCTCGGTTTCATATCCTAACTTTTTCAGTCTCTCAAAACATTCATATCTGCTCAGTTTCATATCCTAACTTTTTCAGTCTCTCAAAACATTCATATCTTCTCAAATTTCATATCCTAAATTTTCCAGTCTCTCAAAACATTCATATCTGCTCAGTTTCATATCCTAACATAAATAAAGCAATTTCTAAAGAAGTGATGTATCTTTATTTATTAATCTAGCATATTTTATTACTTGAATATTGTTTTTAACAGATACCCATCCAAAGGGACACAGATTGGAAACCTGCCAGAGAATGCATATTTTCCTTTAATAAGATTTCTCAAATGTTCAGGCCATTCAATGAAAATTATGAATATACTGTTCAATAAATAAATGGTACACCTACTCAAATGCAATTATCCACTAAAAATAATGTTTAAGTAATAAAATCTGTCAGATTAATAAATAAAAATTCATCATTTCTTTATATATATATATATATATATATATATATAGTGAGAGAGAGAGTGTGAGAGAGAGAAATAATGTGAACATATAAATCAATACTGTATGGTGTTTGGTAGTTACATGCCTTAGGTGATCATTAGACCATGGTCTGATGATTGCTTATGGTGTCCACACTATTTGTATCTACAAAAATATTGTCATCAATATTTAGTACTCTTCATCTATAAATATAACAAATTTTAAACACAGACACACACACATATACATATATATATATATATATATATATATATATATATATATGTGTGTGTGTGTGCATGCAGAGAGAGAGAACGGGAGAGATAAAAATGTGTGGACATAGAAAACAACATTGTATGGTCATTGTCAGTATCAGATTGAACTCTCTGGCCTAGGTTGGCCATCAATGTAGGAAAAGGAAAACTCTAAATTTATACTACATAAAACAACATAATTTTGATCATTTTTTTGATAGCTCAGTATCTAATTTCATGCTCAGGCACATCTGATAAAAGCAGAAAATTTTACATGAGAAGTTTAAAATTCCAGCATTCCAATATCTACAGCATTTCATCTCAGAGCATAACTACAACCAATGCTTGCTTGTGCTTTTATATCCCCCCTATCCTTCCTTCACATATAATAATTCCATCAATAAAAACATTACTTTAGTTCGATGAAGTCCAAGAAATTTATATATCATATTTTTCGGGACGGTGTAAAGGTCTCTTGGGCCGCCACTGAATCTATGATACTTTGCCCCATGGATCTATGATATAAGAACATCCCACTCTATTACATCTCAATTTTCATAAGGTAGTATTTATGTAAAATACAAATTTTATTGTAACGTAATTATGTACAATAAAGGATCATACGCAGTATAGGTGAACAATTCAACTAGAAAAATTGAAAATAAATACAGTGTATCTAAATACAAATTAGAAATGTGTCATAATAGATCATTCCATTGTAAATAAAGCAACAATGATTTCTGGCAATCATCTTGAGATTTTTCTTGTTAAAGAGTTGAATAAATTTAACATATCCAACATTATGGATAAAAAATAATGAATTTTATATAGTGTTATGGGGTTTGTTTGTTTTTTTAGATTTAGAATAAGCAAAACAAATTGATGGATTTGGACAAAGAAAGACCCCAGAATGACATCAAAATCTGCAAAAAAATATTCATCTTTTAATAGTTAATTGTGCTTAGTTTAATTTGCAACAGATATAGATGTAGGTAGAAAAAAGCAAATGCACTGCCTGGGATACCCAATCAGGCTTTCCTCCAGTCAGAGTAGTATGCACCAATGCTACACATTCTTCCACACTACAGTCACCAGTTCAATAGTCTAACCACTATTTATGGCAGTTTGTTTTTTTGCATTGGTAAGAAAGCAGCTTCCAATATTCAAAATAACAGTTTCAATTGCTTGAGTGCTAAAAGTCTGATTATAAAATCTAAGAGAAAAATGACAAAAAGTTTCTCAAAATACTAAAATGCAAACTTACATAACAATTTGTGCCACTGTATATCAAATGACAATACAAAATTGTTGACCGTTCATTCAACCAAACAAAATATAATTGTTTAAATGACATAACAGAGGCTTCACAATTATGAAACATTACCAGATTATTACAGAATGTGTGGAAGAGATAAACTATCAAGAGGAAGATATGTAAAAAAATGTCCAAGTTTGTATTTAATAAGGAGAGACATGAGGTAAGAATTATTTTGGCCCAAAACACAAGACAATTCTAACAGAGAGGTAGTTGAAAAATAGAAGCCATATTGGTTTGTCTGAGAAGAAAATAAACAAAAGAATGAAAAATTAACAGCATTCAAATATGCAGAAAATGAAAAACAAAAGCAAATGAGAAAAAAGTAGGCAAAAACAAATGAAAAAAAGTAGGGTAAGGATTGTGGTAGGGGCTAGCCTTCACTCCATCAGACCGAAATTTACAAAGTGTCCTAAATTGAATGTGCCAAAAATCAAGAACACTTGACTATCTTTTTGGTAGATTAATTTTGGGACACAGGGTATATCCTAACGTGACAAATGAAACATGTTTATGATGCCATTAGCAGAATCTGAGAAACAATGACTGGGGTGAATCAAGGGGTCAGAGGTTGCTGGCTGTTGATGAGAGAAGAAAATGTGCTAAATGCTGAACCAGCCTGGCTTCCTTCATCTCATTTATTTATACGATGGTTGAGATCAGAGCACCAACACCCTCACCACCACTTGAACCGCCATTAGATTTGTATCTCCCTATCTGCACACATTCACCTCAGGACAATAATATTAAGTTTTGATACAGCTAAAAGCAGACTCTAACTCAGGTCCACTGAAATGGCTTCATCTTATTATTCTTATGATGATGACGATGACGACATTATTAATAAAAAGCAAGGGTAAGGTAGTTAAGAACAGACTTCTTTTCTTATAAATGAATAAAGACCCCTAAGTTTGGTGTTTGACAGAATTTTGGCAGAGTGGAAAGGTGGAAGAAGGTGGTCAGTTGAATTTGCGAGTAGAAGACCTTGTAAATGTCCAGTGGTAGTACAGGATATAACAAAGTCAAAACAACACTTTTAAAAATGTTTGAAATAAGCTGAAATGATTTAAAATTATTAGTGATGTGATATTTTAAAGATAAACTATTGTGTAAGTTTGATATTTACAAATTTTTACATTATCAGTATTTTTCAGGGAGAAAAGACTTAAACGCTGGAAGAATTGTTTATGGGATGACTAATGCAAAATAACTATCAAATTTCTAATACCATGACATTAAAAATTCACATATATTGCAAGGTGTTCATTCTGTCACATTTTAATTAAAATCAAGAATATTCTTCAAAAGGCTTCTGCCCTTTTTTCTTTTTATATAACTGGATTATGTATCTATCTATGCATTTCTATCTATTTATCTCAAAATGGGCATATCTATCTATCTATATATATATATATATATATATATATATATATATATATATGTACTTAAATAAAAAGAAAGAAATTAAATTTGTGGCTTTTAGCTTCCATTTTTGAAACATGATTAGAACTGTGTAGTGGAAAAAAACATATTTTAAATCAATTAATTTATATATATATATATATATATATATATATATATATGTGTGTGTGTGTGTGTGTGTGTGTGTGTCTATCTATCTCAGACTGCATATCTAACAGTGTATCTCTCTTTATATCACTGTGTATCTCTATCTATTTCAGACTAGGTCTATCTATCTATCTATCTATCTATCTATCTATCTATCTATCTATCTATCTATCTATCTCAGACAAGGAATATCTATCTAATAAATAGATAGAGAGAGAGAGAGCAAGATACACAATCTCCCTCCCTCTATCTATCTATCTATCTATCTATCTATCTATCTATCTATCTATCTATCTATCTCAGATTTATCATATCTAACTATCTATACATTGGGATATGTATTTGTTTAGGTATATGCAAACACTCGCAGGTAAATCAGTAAGTTCATAGCCTAATGATGAAACACTGGTTTATTTTATACAATAAATATTAATGATCTCTTTTCTTAATTTGGTGTTTATGGTCAAATCATGTTCCCATTTGATTAACAAGTTCAGCAGTCTCAAGCCTGGCAAGTACTTAGATGGGGTCTGCTTTGAAACACCAGGTACTGTAAATGACCTCCTAAAATCTAAAATATGATTTAGCTTTAAGCAACTCACAAAGGGTTGATAAACCATTAATAAAAACAAGTCAATCAATTCTTTATTTAGTGGTGAATATAAATCATATCGTTCAAACATTATACAGTGGAAATTCCAGATCAAACTTCAGCTAATAAGTACACTCTACTCAACAGATTGATTGATATCCATTTGTACATGAAAACACAATCATATATTGAATCTTCTTGATGATCTGACAAAACAGTGTTACAAAACTGATCATAGCATTTCAATTAATTAACCTGTAAAAAGCATTCACTATAAGGAAAAACTCAAAATTCTAGAAGCTCTTTTATTATACCAAAGAAAAACTCACATTAAGTAAAATATCTTTTACCCCAGGAGACAGTATCTTGAAGTGTGTACAAAATATTTGATATGCATATTAAATCATAATACACAAAAATATTATTTT
This sequence comes from Acanthosepion pharaonis, assembly GCA_903632075.3. Taxonomy (NCBI): domain Eukaryota; kingdom Metazoa; phylum Mollusca; class Cephalopoda; order Sepiida; family Sepiidae; genus Acanthosepion; species Acanthosepion pharaonis. The sequence continues at coordinate 240,127 of CAHIKZ030001129.1, forward strand.
ATGGTATGATCTATCTCTGAGTAATCATTTTAGACTTATCACTCATACAATATACATATATTTGGATTAATTTGAATTCCAGCATTCCTAATAAATGTCAGGATCTAGCCAAAAAAATCTTGCCTAAACCAGTAACATCATACACAACTTGATAATTATAGAACAAAGTATGAACTTTGGAGAGTTTATCCGCAATTTTGATTACAATGTACAGTGTCTTATGAATATAGCTTTGATGAATTCTTATTGCCTAAATATACGTCATATATATATATATATATATATATATATATATATATATATATATATATATATATATATGTGGGTGAAAATATATGACAAAGTGGAAAAAGTTTTCTTGTCACACGTTTCGTCCTTTAGAAATTGATCAGACTAAATTTGTAATGAGTTTAGTTTGATGAAGTCATAAAAAACAAAATGCCTTCACAAGAAACTGAAGAAACTTGAAAAAAAAATTAACAAAAAAATTTTAATTTCCCAGCATCCTTTGTCTATGCGCAGGTAGCAGCACCAACATAACAAATTTAGTCCAATGAAGTCTTAAAGGACGAAATGTGTCACAAGAATTCTTCTCCACTTTGTCATACATTTTTCCACAATATTGTCCTCGATATATGAAAATGATATATCATTATCTCAGATATATATATATATATATATATATATATATATATATATGTGTGTGTGAAAATATATAGAAAATAGGAAGGAACTGGTTAGGTAAATAATCCAAAGTTCCTTAGTATTGTAGTTATTATTTTTAAAAAATAGTGCTCGATACAAAAGTAGAGCATAAATATAATTATTTATTTAAAAATATGATTCCAAATCGCAACATAAGAAGTCTCATGTTTCAAAACAAGAGCCGAAAACTTTAATTATTTGGAATCATATTTTTAAATAAATAATTATATATATATATATATATATATATATATATATATTGATCAAAATCGCCTGTAGATACCAAAAGGTTGAAAGCAAGGTTGTGGAATCAGATAATTTCCTAATTTTCTATGCTTAAAGCACTACATATTACATTTTTATCTTTTTATATGTGTATTGAGCACTTTTTTAATCCTAATGTTTCCTGGTGTAATTTGACTCTGACCATGAACTTTTTCATTATTAATATTGTATATATATATATATATATATATATATATATATATATAGAAAACCCCACCTCCCTTGACATGTTACAGTTCGAATATAATATATTTACTTTTTTGCAAAAAAAGAAATTATATCATATCTTTGAAAAATTACAGAATACTGTCTTTGATTTAATAGCTATAAGGACTCTATCAAAGACAACAATATCAGTTTCACTGTAGCTGCACATGTCAACCAACTGGACCACATTATTCATATTATGAATAACATTACGAATCACAATGTTAGATGCATTCTTTTAATGTCTTCATTTAATTGCCAACAAGAACTTGAAAGTTTGAGTTGAAATACATTTTTAAAATAAATTCACACATTGTAGTTTTAGATAGGAATTCCGGCATATTCAATGAATACAGTTTCCATAAAAAAAAAACTTTTACAATCTTTATTGGGACAAACAAGTAGCATTAGATCTGTTTAATGATATAACACATGTGAAAAAAAGCAAATTCCCCCCTCAAAAAGTGGGCCACTTCATTTTTTATGCCTTATCTTGTTGAGAAAGTACACAAGTGTATCTGAAAATTCTGATTTTTAGTATCTTTTCTGATCATACTTCCATTTGGTCAAGAGATCTACTAATATATGTAGAATAAATATTATTAGTCTTATTATCAATATTATCATTTTTGTTGTTGTTTTTATCTCTCTGATTTCTTTCATCAGCTTATTATATCTACACACACACACATATATATATAATGCGTTTTACAAAGTGCTACGCACATGCACACACACATATAATGTAAGATTGCTGAAAAGACTAAATAAAAAATTAATTAAATTTTTAAATTGTCTATAATATTTAACAAAAAATTTTTAAAAAGAAAGGTTGCTGTCCAAATATCCAGGCAATACCAATTTAATAATTTAATTTACCAATTTAATTTACTAATTTAATTTACCAAATTGATAATCTGGATCATAATACACATTCCAAGGAAAATTTTATTAATGATACTGGCTAGTGTAATTGTTAGAATTCAGACCAATGCCCATTGCCAAGCAAATGTTTAATGAAATCTCTTGTTTATCTTTGTACTATCTTTACAATAGAGAATCCGATAATTGAAAAATTCTATTTTAATAATACTAAGAATTTTTTCAAGACCAAGTGGTACAACATGACTTGTCCTTCACCAGTAGTACTTACAGAAATAATACATCACTTTCTAAATATTTTTGGAGTTTAAAAGATGATAATAAGTCTCCTAAGATGAAGTGGAAAATTTTAAAAATGGCAAGGACATCTAGATATTTATATGAACCCTGTTTCCCATGCTTCATGAAAAACTAGAAATTATTAGATTCAAAAAAATTCTTATTAAATCAAAGGACTGAATTAACAGTAAATTGTAAACATAGTTTAATTTTTACCTTACAATTTAGTTAAACTTTAGAATTTGATTATGCTTTTTCTCATATTTATATTTTAGTTGTACTGCATTGCAATATATATGGCTTATCTTTCTATTTGTAAGATTAATTTGGATTTTATATAATTTTGCATTAGTCTACTGGTAGTATTAATAACATCTTGTATGAATGAATGGTATTTGGTTGGTATTTTTTACATTTTACATTGATTGATTATTGTTATTAACATCTTATATGAAGAATCGTTATTCAACAGTTGCATATTAATTTACCAAATAAGTCTATACATTTAAATTATTTACTAGTTTCTTAAAGAAGCTATTTATTTATCAACTATAAAAATTTTTATCTAGAAAACTAAAAAAGCATATGACTTGTTTAGCATTTTGCTAAATTACCTCCCCATCCCATTTTTATTTCTTAGGAAATGGCATTGTCTAGTTTGTATAATTGGTGTATCCATTTATGTATCTGTTTATGTCTGGCTGTCGTTAACTGCCAATTTACAAGTCAGGATCCATTTATAAAGATAATTTTTTAATTTTTGCTTCTTAGTTTAAATTCAACATAGGTCGTATTTGATAGGTTGATCAGATTAAATCCCACAAACCTTTTAACCCACCCTTTTTCTTTTTTTGTAAAAAAAGGTTGTATTTTGCTTTAAAATCTAAATAAATTATTCACTCGCCAGTAATTTACGATTGCCTACACATCAAAACATGACTGCAATTGTGTAGCGATTTTGACATTCTTCCAGTGTAATATCCTAATATATATATATATATATATATATATATATATATATATATATAGAGAGAGAGAGAGATAAAGATTCGCATACTTGACCTCTTTGGTTTTGTCTTTGCAATTTCTTTTTTCTATATATAGCCAAAATTCTTACATCATTTGAGAGACATAAAAAGTAATAGCTCAAGAAAATGCTAAAATTGATGGTAGCTTAACAACATCCAGTTACTAAAGGACCATTTGATAGCACACTAGGATGAATTTGAGATTTTTCAAAACAATGTTGCTCTACACCACAGATCATATACAAGTTAACAGTATGGATGATGAAGATGCTTCCATAATGAAAAATTGAACAGCTCAGAGTCCTAACTTAAATATTGTCAATCAAATGTGGATAGAACTAAAGAGTTTATCAGAAGGATCCATACAATCTTGAAGAGGTGTGATTGTTTAGTGACAAATTATGGTATCTAACACATGTAAAAGGGGAAAGGATTTGTATACAGTCTTTCACTGACACAGAAAAGCAATTACTCAAGTTAAGTGAAGTTAGACAAGATCTGGCTTCGTTTATATGTGGTGGCAAAAAAACCTTTGTGTAGCCATTTTTAATGGTTGACTTGCATTTTGAAAATGAAAATTACTCCAGTTAGACCAGTGTTTTCTCTTTAAAAAAATTCAGTAAAAAATCCCAATTTATGAGCTGACAATTATTAGAAATTCACAATATTTTAAACTGCTTGAAAACTTTCATACTGTACTCTGTGTGTGTGTGTGTGTGTGTGTGTGTGTGTGTGTGTGTGTGTGTGTGTGTGTGTGTGTGTGTGTGTGTGTGTGTGTGTGTGTGGTGGAACTTCAATTTAATTGATAACAGGGGAACTATCTGTTAAAGCCATTTGTTTGTTAATTTGGAGCACTTTTTTTCATTGCCTAAAAACATACAATACAGTACAAAATTATTGGAAATTGCTACTGTATATACACCCACAGATATTTTAGCCCCTAGAAGAAACTACTTGGGAAAATAAAAATTATTTGAAAGAAAATTTTGATATTTTTCTTGATCAATTTTCTACAGCAACCAAGAAATTAATTTGTGGATATGAAAGTATTAAAACTAAAATAAATAGACATAATACATCTAGATCATTTAACCAAACCTGCTTAAATATATATATATATATATATATATATATATATATATATATGATAAAAATATAGTTTAAAAGTATGGTATATTTGTGTATATTTATGTAATCCTATGAGTTAAAGTGCTCAATATCAGGGAGAGAGCATATGTAAATATAAAAGTGAATATTGAGTTCAACACCCACCAGTAACAGTCTGTTTCATGCTTAAACACAATCTTTACGTCATGTGTGTTGTGTTTTGGCTCAAATATATATGCTGGTCAGTGGTGCATTTTGGGTAGGTCTAATGTATTATTTTAAGGGATATTGCGTGTATGGTAATATTTACATTTTAAATTATTCAAGGGGCTATTGAGTAGAAATAATTGTGGGTCCAAATGCAGTTTTGTGTTATTTTATGGTGTTGTTTGTTAACTTTTTATTTACCTTTTATTACTTATTATTTATTAATTGTTGCTGATCATTATTACATTTATGCATGTTAATGTGTGTATTCATAGATTCATAGTTTGTTAATTTGTTTACTTATTTATTGATTTCAATTATATATATATATATATATATATATATATATATATATATATATATATATATATATATATATAGTGGATAGCAGCTTAGATTGAGGAATTGGAGAGCTGAGTTCAAATTCCATTCGAATCCATTACATTCACTTACATGCTAATAGCCTTGGGAAAAGTATTAATCCTCTTCTTCCTCCAGCTATGGGTGAATAGCAGAACAAACTGGGTTCTATAGCCTTGGGTGGTGACTTGTCTGGGAGATGGACAACTCTGAATTCAAAACCTGTGGAGGGTTGTTTGGAGACCTTGTGGCACGTAGTGCACCAGGTCTCTGTATTCAGCCCTTCAAAAAGTGTGGTTGGTTCGGCACAGAACCTTCATGACTATAATCAAATCATATGTGCTGGTGTCTGGTTGTCAGTTCCTAGGAACTGAGCTGCAGGAGATTTCACCATATATATATATATATATATATATATATATATATATATATATATTTCTAAAGAATTAATGGCTTTTGCTTTTTGATCTGACATATTTCTATTACTTCAAATATTACTTTTATTGGATACCTGTATTTAATGCTCTATTTATTTTAAACAGTATTTATTTTGTTGACTGGTCTACAGACTTCTGACTGAGTGAATATGCTTTAAAGGTAAAATAGAAGCTTGCTTCATTGTGAAGTTCTTCATAGTAAAGTGGACAAGACACACAGGACCACACAGTGGATTCTCCTGCAAAAGGGGACACAGAATCGAATCTTACCGGAGGACACATTTTCTTTATTAAGTTTTCTCAAGTATGTAGCCCAGTAGATGAAATACTGTTTAAAATAAACTGACCATCTCCTCAGATACTGGTTTGGTTTCGTTTGGTTTGTTTTATGGCATATCAACCTCATTCGGTTATTTAATGCTGACAAGATTTTTATTGTTGTTAATATATATATTTTTTGAAAGTATATTGCTGGTATTAATATCTATTTTTATACTTTCATAGTGTTTTGACCCCTTTTGGGGGTTAACTATTTGCCCATAGCTGGGACCCTGACGGGTGCTACCACCCTGGGTCAGGGTGGACCTGGAAAAATCAGCAATTAAGAGGTGGTCCCACACTCTTAAAATCTTTCTGACCAAAAGCCTTGCTGTTTGATGTAGTTTATTGTCTTACCCAGAATGGTCAAATACAGGCATCAACTAAAAATAGCATTTAAAGTAATAAATACACATATATACTAGACTACCAATTAACCCAATAGATTTCTTTTAAAAGCAATTTATGATACAAATGATGAGGTAACAATATTATAAATTTTATTAATTTGTATTGAAAATGTGGTAAAAAAAGGTTTATTGTTCCACTGGGCTTCATAGTTAAGACTTTGCATGAAAATTTAGAGTAATAGCTTAAAACTGGTGTTGTCTTTTGAAAATAATAATTACATTTTTTATTAATTATTAGTTAATAATAAGTAACATTTTTTTCTGGCCTAAAACTGAATGAAAAACACTAAAACACTTTATTGCAAATATATCCTGTTTTAAAGTATGAAAATAAATTATTTTACAGTATTAATAGATATATTTTTTCTTCTTTATATGAAAAGAAAAATTTCTTCCATAAAATGTACTTGAATGAAAAATTAGTAATTAATACTAAAGACTGTAAAAAAAGGTTTGTTGTTCCATTAGACTGCATAGTTAACACATTACGGTAAAATTTGGAATAATAGCTTAAAACAGGTATAATCTTTTTCTAAATAATAAGTATATATTTTATTATATATATTTCTTTCTTCCTTGCATTTATTACATAATACATAATGCCAGCAAATTGGCATGCATCTGTTTATTTATCATCAAGTCATGTGACACATGTAGCCTCTTCACCTTTTCAAGTAGTTGTTTATAAAAAATTCTAATGTAGTGTAGTGAATTTGATAAATACAGAGTGGTCCAAAAGTAGGTGGACAGTAAATGATAAAATTTGTTTGAGGTTACATATACAATTATATTTACTAATACAATTATCTGAAAAAAAAATTACATAAATTTAGTTATAAAATTTAAAATAATATACCACAAATACCATAGTTATAATGAACACCATTTTAATGATATAACCAATACACTGACTTATTCCACCTACTGTCCACCTACTTTTGGTCCACTCTGTATATGTTCAGCTATGCATATTTAAATTTACTAATAATGTTGTTATAATGTATTATGAATGTTTATTATTTTAAATATACATGATAGTTGGAATATAATATGCAAATGTTTGTTTATATATGGAGATTCATATAAAAATGTGTATTGAAAACAAATATGGAATTTCCATTAAAAATTCAGTAAAAACATAAAAATGACCCTAGGTCAAGAAACCCCTATCTAATTTTTATGAAGTTCATCACTTCACTCAGCAGGTGTTCAAGGTACAATATATTCCTCAGTTGATTGGGGTATTAAGTATCATTTAAGCTGTATCTCACATACATACAGGAATGGATTATGACCTTTCAGGGCCCCTAGGTTAAGGAAATTATGGGGCTCCACTCATACAGAGCCACCCTTTTATTTACCTTCACTTGTCTTTTACTCAGGATATATTTTATCAGCATTTAAATAACTTTAAATAAACTAAAATAGCTATCTTTTGTTTGTCAATAAAAATATTCTTTAAGAAATATCACTACAGTAGAAAATCTGGAATCCCTGATATCCAAAGTGCCTCATATCCGGACATGATTTTGATGTGTACATTTGAACTATTTGGGTGATATGTAACTGATCTGAAATTTCTGTTTTTCAGGAAATTTACTTGGGATAATTGCTTATGCTTATTTCACTCTAATGGCTTGCATTGGTGTAAAAGATGATGGGAATAAGAGAAAAAGAACAACTTTGGAGTTATTGCAAAAGGTGGATATTTTAAACAGATCAGACGCTGGTGAAAGTTCATTGTAACTAATGGCTGCATTTATCATAGGAAAGTCAACATTGTATGATATAAAATCTTCCAAAGAAACTATTCTCCAGCAGTCACAAAGAACAAGGAAATAAAAAAAAACATGATTGGGATGAAACCTTGACTGAAACTGAAAAAGCTATTGAAAAGGTTGTCAGTTTTATGGAAAGAAAGCCAGCATTCAGCTATGATGATTGCAATAACGCACACATAGTTAAAAAGTGTTTTTCATTTTAAAAATTTCAAGAACAAAAGCAAAATGAAATGCTGAAAAAGTTGAGAATGATATTACAAGAGAAAGAATCATCATGCAACAGTGATTAAAAAATCCTTGTTACATTATTTGTTTTGCATATGTGGCATACATAATTTAATGAATTTTCATTAACATTTATTTCTTTTTCCTTAAAATCAATTCTGTAATATTTCACTCACCATTAGCTTATTTTGTTTAATATAAAACACTGAAAATAAATGTTAAACCTGATTTCAGTTCCTTTATTTAAATCTAAATTTTAACCCCTCATATCCGGAAGGCCTACTTAATTTGGTTGTCAGGGATTCTACTCTATTTTATTATCTATTGTGAAATAAATTAACACATATTTCAATAGGACCAGAGTGAAAAAACAAGTTTTTTTTATAACCTGTATTAAAACAATCAAAGTAAATATGTGTCTGTAATTTCATATAATTTCAGTTTATGAAACTATTTAGAAGTTATAACATCTAGAAAAATTAAAATCAAGATTAAGATTTAAATATTCTGAACAAGAACAAAAAAAAGCTTGAATGGCCATATAGCCTATAGTATAATCCAGCCATGCATATATACATACCGGAATTAGAACTTTAATATATATATATATATATATATATATATATATATATATATATATATGTATATATATAATATCTGTTGACATGTTAAATGAGTATGAATATCACTCACAAATTTGATCAGTGTTTTGGTTCTCATGAGAGTGACAATGGCTCATAAAGCCTACAAGTGACATGCAATGCTTAAGGCAGATGTGGCAAGCTAAATTGTTTTGTACAGGATCTGGCTTGTTTTGTAATGTCTGTTCAGCTTCCTTGTGGGTTTTATAACTATATATATATATATATATATATATATATATATATATATATATATATATATATCAAAAGATGTTACATAATCACATATTACATACTTACATGTTACATTTTTATAATAACTATTGCTCTACTCTTGGTATTGAGCCTTCTTTTAAATTTAATGCTATGAACATTTGAATTCATATTCTTTTCATTCTCATTACATTTGAATATATATTTTTTATTTATTTATATTGTCCTTTTCAGATATATTTTTAGTTATATTTTACACACACACACACACACACACATATATAATATATATATATATATATATATATATATATATATATATATATATATATATATATATATATATATATATACATAGTTACAAACATATAAGTGGAATTTATTTGTATAATTATGTAATTATAATGTGCATTTTCTTTTCCTTTTCTCCAAATTATACAATTAGAATATTGTTAAAAATTCACTAAGAACTTTATCCCAGTCAATTTTCAACAATACAATTCATGGCTTCTCCATTCTTGCCTACAAATATTTATTCTCATTTACTTTAAATAAAATTTTACAAATACATTTATTCAATTTTACTTATTATTCTTGACATTTGTATCCTCTGAGTCTTTTTTTAGTTTAAAAAGTGGGTTGCAGTTTATGGATGTTCTTATTGATATTTTCAAAATTGAATAGAATTGTGAATTAATTCTCATAAAAAACATGAAGACAAGGTTAATTAGCTTCCAGTGCAATTTAATCTATGACACAAACACAATATTATATCTTAGAACTCTTCAATGTCTCTTGGCAGCAGGATATTACTGATGCAACTCAGTATAAACTATAGCGCTATATTATGCTATGCCATCTCTTAGTTCTCAAAAAAAAGATTGCTCTTGGCCTCTTTTGTTTAAATAGTTTTAATTCAGTTTTTTTTTTTTTTTTTTGCTCAAACTCAGAGAGAAATGCTATTTCAGCGAGAGAGACAGATGGAAGTATATGCTTTGAATTGGAGACATCAGGAGCAAACAAATACAGAAATTGAACCATATGGGAAGTGTAATAACAGAAAATCAACATTTTTGCAATAGTTATTTTGAAAAAAAGTTTACCTAAAATAACAGGATTTCCATTTTCTTTTTATCACTCTGGACCTTATTTATTACACATATTTAAGTAGATGCCCTGATTTATTTTTGAACAGTGTGAGAAGAAACTTGAGGCAAGAAGCACTCAAAGTAAACGGTTACTGAATGAGGTGTGTGATATGAACAAAACAGTAGGTGGTAGGAAGTGAAGATTATGAGGATAAGGAAGATGGATAAAGAATGATCCTTGATTTGAAGTGTAAGACTGTAGCATTCAGGGAAATATTGACACAGATGTCTGTTTCCAAAAGTATCAGTTCATGGGAAGAAGCTGCCTGAGTGGAACTTCTTACAAATGGAATACAGACGAAATATGGGTAATTTAACTCTTTTGAAATGCATTTCAACTGCAGCAAAGTACTCCCAAATCATAATGCTGCCACCACCATGGTTAACTGTTGGCACCAAATTCTTCTCTCAAAAACCATATTAGGAGCTTGTGAGACATACAGTCTATAGAGAGAATTTTTCTAGCTTATTAATATGTGCTATGTCATAGTTGAACCGAGCTTGTTTGTGCTTTTTTGTAAGTAGTGGCATGTTACTAGGCATTCAGCTATGAAGACCAGCATTGTTCAGATATTGTTACACTGTAGATGTCTGCATATTGATTCCAACATTGGCCAGAGAGCCACTTTTGATTGCCATGTCATCAAACCAGAGAGCCTTGGAGAACTGTAAAGACCTGTGCTTGCCGAACTAGACATCTTGCTCTTGCAGTTGTTTTTCGCAGACGGCCACTTTTGAATGCAATGTCGTCATCCCAGAGGCCTTCCATTTATAAATAATTTGCTGCACGGTGGAGACATGCGTTCTAAATCATTTTTATGTCTTCTTCTAGCCTTGTCCATCATCATATGCTTGAATTATGCAATTTTTTAAAGCTTCAGTAAGTTCTTTTGATCTTGACATATTTTTTTCAATTTAGTTTCTAATTGAACCCCTTTGCATACAGTGATTTATATTGGTTGACTGCAGTATACACAGTTTACCAAAAAAAATGATCACATGTCATTTTGATTTTTACATGTGCACAAAAAATTATTTTTACTGGCAACCATGTAAAAGAAATGTACAGAATGTAAATGTAAGGATTCACTTACTTTTGCATATCATAATTTTTAATTAATATTTTTATTCCAGTTTGATAAAAAATATTGAAAGTCATTGTAATTCATTTAATAAAGGATTTTCTTAATGAATATATAGAATAATTAAGATTTGTTGATTATCCGGAAAAAAAGATACAATTTTTTTAATATTATCTGAGGGGTTTTGTGCAGCACTATATATACAGTCAATGACAAAATTATTCATTCACCTATCAATTTTTAATATTTTTATCCATTTCTCAGAATCTAATGCCCATATGATGCCAGATCTTTTATATATTAATAAGCAGAAAAAAAAGGATATAAAACTCAATTTTCAGAACAATAGGTTAAATACAACAAATTTGACAGGCAAATTATGCAAAATAAGAAAAGACAAAATTATTTGTACGGTATGAAAAATAGAAAAAATTTGAACAATTTTTACAATATTAATAGTCAATAGCAGGACCTCTCATCTTTATAACATGCTACAATCATTTTCTAAAGTTTTTGATGAGATTTGAACAAGTGTCTTTCAGGATTTTCTTCCATTCTTCAATGGTTACACATTCTAATTCCTGAAGTTTTTAAGTGACCAACGATTTATGTAAACCTTCAATTCTTGCCATAGATTTTCAATAGGATTCAAGTCAGGACTCATTGAAGACTATGGCAGAACTATGATCTTCTTTTGTAGCCATGCAGTCACTGATTTAGACATATGTTTGCGATCATTATCTTGCCGGAAAGTAAATCATTGACCAAGATTTTGCACTGATAATTGTAGATTTTCATCCAGAATTTTGATATAGTCTGCACATTTCAGTTTTCTTCTTATTGCAATTAACTGTCCAGTCCCACTTGAGTTAAAACAATCCCAAAACATCATCGAACTGCTTCTACATTTTAATGTCGCTTCTGTGTTCTTTGGAAGGAAAGACTCACCTTTCTTGTGTCAAATCTTCTCTGTACATCATTATGTCCAAAAAGCTCAATTTTTGTTTCATTATTCCATAGTACTTGTTCACAAAATCAATTTTCTTTGTCCAAGAACATTTTGGCAAAATTAAACTGAGCAACAATGTGATATGGTTTGTGAAGAGGGATTCATCTTGGTCGGTTGGGTTTGCCATACAACCCATTTCGGTTTCAATGACATTGTATTGTGTGAGTACTTATACTGATACCTATCATAACCAAACTTTTGGCAATGTCTTTCAAATCAACTCTTGCATTTATAATAAACTGCAAGACACAGTTTTCGTATAGTTCTCAGTGACAATTTGGGTTTTCCTCCCCACCCAGGCAAATTCTCTGTTGTGCCAAACTGTTTAAACTTTTTTATAATAGACCTTGCCATAGATATAGGAATAGCTAACTGGTTTGAAATAGATCTGTAACTATTTCCCGACTTGTGGAAGTTAATAATACTCTGTCTCAAATCAATGCTAAACTCCTTTGTCTTCTCCATCGTGTTGTTAACATAAGAATACCAATGGTAACACTCTATGCACCACATGATGTTCTTTGCTGGAATTATCAAAATATTCTACTGAATAAATAGTCCAGAAGGCCTCACCAATAAAATAATTATGTAAATTACTTATAATTACATGAATCAATCAATTTAAAACAATCTCTTCTACTGTATGAATAATTTTGTCTTTTCCTATTTTGCATAACTTGCTTATCAAATTTGTTGTATCTAAGCTATTGTCCTGAAAATTGATATTTATATTCCTTTTTCTATGCTTATTATCAGATAAAAACTTGGCACCATATGCACATTAGATTCTAAGAAATGGATAAAAATATTCAAAATTGATGCATGTACAAATAATTTTGTCATTGACTTTTATATTTGTTTGTTCCATGCTAAAATGCAATCTTTAGGCAATGAAGATTGCCTTTAAGCATGAAACAGGCGGTTGCTCCTGGGTGTTGATCTCAATGTCCACTTATATTTACATATGTTTTAAGCCTGATATTGAGCAGTTTAACTTATAAATACAGTATTCCTTTAAATTATATTTCTATGATATATATATATATATATATATATATATATATATATATATATATATATATATATATATATATATATATATAAAAGAAAAGAAGGGTGCCGCAAACGTTTTTGTTTTGTAATGTGGATTTATTGAGAAAAATATTATACTTTTTTTTACATAATTTCACGACACGTGTTTCTGGTCTGGTCTCGCAACCGTCTTCAGGTGAAAGTGGAGATTTTTACATATTATTAAAAATAATTAATTTTTCTTCATGTTCAATGTGGAATATTCTCGATATGAGACATTCTGTTTGTGTGTTGGCAATCCGAATTTTCTTTCTAGAATTGTCAATGAAGAGTTCTGCGTGAAGGGTCATAAAACAATTAAGGTTTGTCCAGCGAGTAGTTATCGGCATTTAATCTTTTAATGTTTTAGTGACCTCTATGTGCTCTTGGATCTGTTTCTATTTTGGCATGTTCCTGTCAGCATGCGTGTATATATGCGTGCGTATATTTCCTTACTACGAGGAATTCGTAAACTTATTTGTACTTATACACGCATACACACACATACGCACATACACAAACTCTATGTCTCAACGTACAACAAAAACAACCCAGAAATATTCCCAGAAATCACAAAAAATCTAGATTTACTCAGCAAGAATAATAAACTGAATAATATACTAAAAACAACCAAAATAATTAAGAGCAAACGCCAATCTAGAAACCTAAAACACATATTAACCTCATCTAAATTTAGTCAACACAAAATACAGGGAGTCACAAAATGCAACAAAAAAAAATGTGGAGTTTGTGACATCATTATAGAAGGAAACTCCTACACTTTTGAAAACCCAAAAAAAACATTCACAATAAACAAAAACTTAAACTGCAACTCCAAAAATGTAGTTTATGCACTTAAATGCACAAAATGTAAGAAGTCATATATAGGCATCAGCAAACAACTGAACAACAGGGTCTCCCTACACAAAAGCAATATAAAATTGACAGACAACAGAAAACTTTTTGTATCACAACACATTTTCAAATGTAACCAGGGTAAGTTTAATATCATGCCGATATATCAAACAGACAATTACTCGTATCTACAAATACAGGAAAAAAACTTTATAGACAAATTCAAACCCGAACTGAATAGATCGTAACCCCCACCACAAAAAAAAAAAAAAAAAAAATGCACACAGGGTGACCAAATACAATGATCGCTCACATACATGGACGCACACTCATATACGGGAGACATGAGGAGATATATATGTGTATGTACACATACATACATTTATGTATGTATATGCGGATGTTGACAACTTAAGAAGTACGTGTGTGTGTGTATGTATGTGTGTGTGTGTGTGTGTGTGTGTGTGTGTGTGTGTACTGGTTCCATGTAGCTTGGGAAATATGTGTATATATGTGTGTGTGTACTGACTACTTGTGGTGGGATAGTGTGTATGTGCGTATGTGTGTGTATGCGTGTATAAGTACAAATAAGTTTACGAATTCCTCGTAGTAAAAATATCACGCATATATACACGCATGCTGACAGGAACACGCCAAAAATAGAAACAGATCCAAGAGCACATAGAGGTCACTAAAACATTGAAAGATTAAATGCCGATAACTACTCGCTGGACAAACCTTAATTGTTTTATGACCCTTCACGCAGAACTCTTCATTGACAATTCTAGAAAGAAAATTCGGATTGCCAACACACAAACAGAATGTCTCATATCGAGAATATTCCACATTGAACATGAAGAAAAATTAATTATTTTTAATAATATGTAAAAATCTCCACTTTCACCTGAAGACGGTTTGAGACCAGACCAGAAACACGTGTCGTGAAATTATGTAAAACAAAGTATAATATTTTTTCTCAATAAATCCACATTACAACCAAAAACGTTTGCGGCACCCCTCTTCTTTTTAATATACATACTTTTCTCTCGTTGGAACCACTACAACATATTTCTTTTATATATATATATATATATATATATATATATATATATATATAAGACAGGTTTCATTAAATAATTTAGACATGTTCTGTCTACTAATTCTCAAGAGAATAAAGATTTTTGTGTGGTTATTAAAAGATGAGTGGAAAACATCGTATTGGCTCATATTGTGTTTATTCTGAGTACTTTCAACATAGCATAATGTCATCATCTGGGTATTGTTAATTATAGAGTAAGAATTTAGTGTTCATTGTTGTGAAGGACAAAAATTGTTGTGGTAATCTGAAAATTACCATTTTTATATGTGGAATCAAGAACACTGTGTCATGGGTTGGGTGATGCAGACATCATTTAAGGGGAGGTAACTAGGTATGATGTTGAATATATATATATATATATATATATATATATATATATATATATATGTATGTATGTATGTATTTATTTAACTTATCAAACAGATAAAGAGAAGGGATGTGATTCCCAGAAAGGTGCTAAAGAATACAATGGATGAAGCATGCGTGCAATGAGGAAGTTTTCAGGAAAATAGAAACAAATAAGGAATATAGTCAGAATCAGAAAAAAATATAACTGAAAAATATAAGAGACAGAATGAGGAATCTGTCACTTTTATAATTCACTTACATTATTTACATTATTCGAACTGGCATTGCCATATTCATAATGTTTTGACCATTGTATGCTCCGGCCTTCTTTAAGTGATTGGAATATTGAACCAAACCCTTTATTCCGTCCACTGGGGTAGAACTTTTCTTGTTCCATGTGCCATGCCTCTTCCAAATGTCTCAGTTATTTCCTTTTAACTCAACTCTCCAAGTTTGTTTCACCACTG
Source organism: Acanthosepion pharaonis (assembly GCA_903632075.3). Taxonomy (NCBI): domain Eukaryota; kingdom Metazoa; phylum Mollusca; class Cephalopoda; order Sepiida; family Sepiidae; genus Acanthosepion; species Acanthosepion pharaonis. The sequence continues at coordinate 256,291 of CAHIKZ030001129.1, forward strand.
CTGTATCCTGGTATTGAACTCACAGTTCTTTTGGTCTAGTCACTGGATCTAACCAACATCTTTATCCACTGGGCTATGTGTCCTTTATAATTCAGTTCAATAATTTTAAAATAATTATTTCTTCATCATATAACCTGATTTCCAATCTTATTAGCCTCAAAGAGAGATTTAAAATAGTTTCTTACTTATTTTTTGTCTAAAATCATAATTTACATATTATTAATAGAGGTCCGTGTTTTTGGTTAAAAAAATTACATCAGAATCAAGAAATTTTTAAGATAGCCTAAACAAGAAAGTGCTTACAAACTGAATTTCTCCCTCCCTTACCAAAAGAAAAAATAATCTAACAATTAGCATTGGACATCATTAACTTGCACAGTAGCTTTAATTGATATTAATGACTATTTAATATTTACTGAAATTTCATTTGTATCATTAACATAGGTAATTATCATTTGAGATAGTTTCAACTGACATTGGTTTTGTCTTGTAATCTTGTCATTAAATTTTTAAAGAGTAATTTTATCAACATAATATCTAATGATTAAGGTGATTTCGTTTGGTTTTTTATTCACTTCATTTTAATATTTGCACCACTTAAGAATGTTTCTGTCTGAAGTTCTGTAATGAGAAATACTCAATATTTTATGCTGTTTATTGAGACTGTTATCCTTATCTTTGTTGTTATAATCATAATGTTTTTGCCATTGTACCTTGAGACTTTTCACAGAAGGAAAGTTTAAGAAGAATTAAATATTAAGAGATAATTTCATGGAATGGAGAGTGAAGTCGGAACAATCTGCCTCTGAGTAATAAAAGAGTTCAATTTGAAATGATGAGAATATTACATGAACAAGCCTAGAGGGTATAACAGTCGAAATGATTTTAATAACCAAAATGAGAACACCAGTTTAAACAAGTCACTATATAATAAATAATCTTTATACTTATGTTCATGCTTATTCGTATTTATTGTGGTGTACAAGAAGTTATTTCAAACAATGTACAAACCAGATCTGATATAAAGATATTTCTCAGTATTTATTTTATATATTTTTCTAAAATGATGCAGAGCAATAGAAAAGAAATTTATCTCACAAGCTACTAGGAATCAACAGATGAAGCTCTCCAATTTCACTGAATATATATATATATATATATATATATATATATATATATTGTATATTTGAAAAGATTTAAATGCAAAGTAAATCGTTATCTAATGTCTTCTTAATTCCTGTTCTTTATTGTTCTCTCTCATTAATGTTTGTTTTTTTCTCATATTCTCAAACACTCAGTAATTCCTAGCATCTGAGTGGCTTTAATGCCTAGTTTGGGGTGAAATGATTAATATATGTATGTTGTGTGTGTGTGTGTGTGTGTGTGTATGAGAGGGTGGTGAAAAGTTCACAACCTAATCCACTGATTTTGTGAATCTGATCACAAACTAATCAGCATCACCTCATATATACAGTATGTACTTAATATTCTTTTACTTCTATGCATCATGTTCCTTGAGGGCATTGGCAATCATGGTTCTCTAAAATTTTCTATCCTTTGTATATCTTACTAATGTTTGTCCTTTTGTCATCTCTCCCAAAGCCTGTATTGCCAGCCATTTACACAGTCTCATATTAGGTTGATTATGCAGTAACCAAGAGCCACTCAATGTAGACAGTTACTGAATGACATTCTTTTATAGATGTAAGAGAAGAAAGTAAGTGCATATTATAAGGATATAGAATAGATAACTTTTGGCCCTAAACTTGAAGAATTTAAGATTGTAGTGTTTAGTAATGTATCCTCTTGGGAGTCTGTTCCACAAAATATCGGTTCTTGGAAAGAAGCTGTTTGAGTGGGACTTCCTTCTTACCAATGGAAATGAGGTGATTAGACCCTGTGTACACAACATAGTGTGTTCAGGCTGTAAATGTGTGAAATGGTGGAACCAAAGAATGCAGCATATCTGAAAATTTGTCATGAAAATACCAATAGAAGAAAAAGAAGGATTTTTTTCAGTACTTTTCTCTATTCCTTTTTCTTCAACATGTCCTCTGAGTCTCAAATTATATTTTATTTTTCCTTAGAATTTTGTCATTGCTCATATGTTTGTTCCATGGTATTCTCAGCATCATTCTGTAGAACCACTTTTCAAGATGCCTCAAATCTCTTCTTCATCTTTCATGAGATTGTCCAGCATCCATTGCTAAAAGGGAAAAATGATATTGCACTCTCTAATCCTTTCTTCACATTTTCCTTTAATAACTTCTCTAAGAGTTCTTGTAGTTTCCTTTCTATGTCTGTTATCAACACTGTATCATCAGCGTATCTAAGGTTGTTAAGATTGTGGCTGTCAATAATGAATTCTGGTAGGACTTCTAATTCTCTCAGAATCATCTCACTGTATAGGTTGAATAAGATAATTCTGCTGCATAATCTATTCATCAGAATTCAGATGATAAGTTTGGTTATGTTACACATTTGGCTGATTTCCTGATGGAGTTTGCATCCATTTGCATCTGGTTTCTTAGGCAAAACTATGAAAATAGATCTACTTATGTCTTCCGGTAAATTCCGACTGTCATATATTTCATTTATTAATTCTGTATCTTTTCATTGTCAAAATCATCTAAAACTGCTCACAACTGCTTTATTTCTGTTCAATGTGGCCAGTACTAATTTCAATTCAGATTTCAATATATTTAATTTTTCAATATCTCTGTGTATTGTGGATATAGAGTATATGACTATACACCAAAGGGTATAATACACTTTTAGTCCTTGCAAATTCTTTCTCTGGGGTGAAGCCAGAATTTTATAACTCATTTTGTCTTGATTTTATATATATATATATATATATATATATATATATACTGGACTCTCCTATCATTTTCGACATATGAGGGTCAAGCAGCTCAGTTCTTAGAACCAACAGCTAGATTACCCACATATACCATTTGCTCAAGGGCTGTCCAGAACCAACCACACTTTTCAGACGAGCCAAATACAGAGAACTGGTACTCAGTATGCCACAAGGTCCCCCAAATAACCATCTGCAGGTTTTGAACAGAGTTATACTTCTCCTAAACCATTCACCATCCAAGGCTATAGTACCCAGTCTGCCCTGCTATTTACTGCTTTAATGAGATGGATTTATAGCTTTCCCAAGGGTATTAGCACATACATGAATGCAATGAACTCAACTGGAATTTGAACTTGGCTCTCCAATTCCTCAATCTGAGATGCTATCTATTACTTTACTGTGCCTAAGAAAGAAAGAGAGAGAGAGGCACAGGCACATTATACAAGCATTACTCTTCAAGTAATATTGAACTGAGTTCTATGAGCTGCTGGTACATTTCGTATAGAGAAAAACATTAAAATTCCCTTCCTTCCCTGCCATACGAAGATGGTCTAGGGGTAAGAGATCTGACTGATGTCAAATCAGTCAAGTTTCGATCCCAACTTGAAGCAATCATCTAGCCACACTGAGGAGCTGTGATACAGCAAAACAGTCAGTCTGTGATCGACTATATATATATATATATATATATATATATATATATATATATATTATGAAATCTGCTTTGAGTTTTCATCTTGTTGAAAGATCAAATTTCAAATGTGTCAAATTGCTGAAGACTTCAGATTTTCCTTAAATATTTTAACATGGCTTTCTTTTTTCTATTATTCCTACAACCTGTAAAAAAAATCAGTTCCAGTGGCAGCACCCGTCCCCAACCAATTCAGCAGTACATTACATTGCTGCAACTATGAAAACAGGTATCTCTTGGGTTTAAGGCTTCTTAAAGTTTTGGCAACATCTGCTTTCTTTTCCTTCAGGCCATATCCATGGAAATCTTTTTAACTCTAGATACTAATATATGCAAGCTTGTGGACTGTAATTCATTTGCAAGTTGTTTTTGGCTTTCCATGGAGTCAGTTGATCAATTCACATATTTGTTGGTACAGTTCTGACTATTTCTGATTTTGTTTTTGCCATTAACAAAGTATTAAAAACTCAACTCTTTTTGTATGAAATCTGGGTGTCATCTAAAATTTTCATACCAGTGAGGATTTTCAGCTTATAAAATAAGAGTGTTGGTTCAAATATATGTTTCACTGGGAATATTTTTTTTATCTAAGTTTAATAAACATGGATCAAAAATTAATTTACTTTTGGATCAAATAAAAATGCTCTCTGGAGTAGCCATGGTAGGGAGAATTTTTTAACTTATAACCATGATAGTTCAAATAAATATTTAGCCAGGACTACTGGAACAAAATAATTGTGCTACAGAGGAAATTATTTGAAAATAATAAGCATGCTGTGCCAAATAAGCACCAGGCTGATAACTGGGAGGAATTGAAGCAAGTAAGATTACAGACATGATAAATGAAATACATCAGGTCATCCCATAAGTTCTGTCCGAATTTTGAATAAAGAAAACAAGTGACCAAATGTTACATTTAATTACAGATTCAATCAACAATGTATTTTCTCTGATTATCTATGACTTCCTTCCATCTATTAACAAGCTTACTAATTTCATTACTGTAAAATTCTTTTGGCTTTGATTCGAAGAACTCACAAATGTCAGTTTTAACCTCTTCCTGTGTTACAAAAGCTGTTTCTTCCAAATGATTCTGTAAGCTATGAAACAAATGGTAGTCTGAAGGAGCAAGATTGGGAGAATAAGGTGGATGAGGAATTTTCTCCCAACCAAGTTCTTTGATCTTTTGTGACGTGGTTCTTGCTGTGTGGGGTTGTGCATTGTCCTGATAAAACATCACCTCTTTTCGATTCACTAGAGCAGGTCTTTTTTTTCCTCAAAGCTTGGTTCAAATGCTCTAATTGCTGACAGTATATTTGAGCATTAGTTGTTGCATTAGGTGGTAAGAATTCAAAGTGGATTATTCCTTGGCGATCCCACCAGATTGAAAGAAAAACTTTTTGCCCATGAAGTTCCCTTCTCAGCTGTGGCTGGGGTCCTTCCACTTTACCAAGCCACTGTCTATGAGGCTTAACATTTTGATAAAAGATCCATTTTTCGTTGCCAGTCACAAGTCTATCAAAAAAAGGTGAAACAAGTTGGTGAGAATGGAGAGAAGAGCAGATGTCAACTCAGGATACAAGATTGTTTTCAGACAATTCATGAGGCACCCATTTTCCAAGTTTAGGAACTTTTCCAAGTTGTTGAAGATGATGATGAATAGTTGTATGGTTTGAACTGAGAACCACTGCCAATTCCTCAACTGATAAAACAGGATTTTCTTCAAGGGCTGCTTCAAGAAGCTTTTCATCAAACTCAACTGAACGTCCGGTTCGATCTTCATCTTCAAGGGTGAAATCTCCACCTCTGAATTTTGCAAACCATCTTCTGCAAGTTCTTTCATTCACACATTCCTCTCCATAAACTGAGTGAATGTTTCTAGCCACTTTGGCTTCTGAGTTTCCTTTCTTGAACTCATAAAGCATTATGTGCCTCAAATGATTCTTGGGTACTTCCATGTTAGCAGGGTTTTAATCAAATAAAATTTAATTTTATTGTTCTCCGAAATAAAATTTGATCAGTTTAAATACATCTAAACATAAAAATAATGTTCAGCTTCATTAGACATTATAAAATACTCTTTAAATTTCATTCATTTTAACAAAAAGTTAAAATTCGGACAGAACTTATTGGATGATCTGATACAATAGTGGTGATATACTGGAAGATCTAAGTAGATCCATTTTCATAGGACTGCAGAAGAATCCAGGTGCAAATGAATGTGAGCTCTATCAGACTAATGAACCTTATAACAAAACTTATCTGAATTCTGATGAAAAGATAGTGCACCAGAATCAAATCAGAAATAGGACAGGAAGAGCGTGTTGACCATGTTCACCATAGTCTATGAATATAGAATACAGCGCAGTATGTAATCTGTTCAATGAAACAATATTAAAGATTAACACTCACGAGTCAGACACTCTACTGGATCTGACTATATCGCCAATACCATCAGCAGCTGTTCCGTAATTCTTCAGTCTTCGATATCAAAGGGTGGCTGTCAGTGAATATTCGGGAAAAACATGGCCGCCTTTATACACATCGCATTGAATATTTTGAGCCTTCTGATTGGTTAACCCTTTGATTGGTGAACTATAAAATGAGTCAGTTCATTTTGGCTGGCTCACGAGTACACCAGGGTACCCAAAAATTCCAACAGAGTGTGGGCTCACTAAAGACAAGTAATGCAATATTTTTCTCAGAATGATATCAAAAAGTGTGATACAAATCCAGAAGGCAGTGTACACATGTTTTAAAGATTATGAAAATGCATATATGTCAGAAAGAACTGTTGGAACTGCTTAGTAAAACTATTTACATTGTTCGGACTATCATCCTCATCTTTGTTGCCATATTTATCACAACGGTTTGGCCATTGTACACTCCAGCCTTCTTCAGGTGGTTGGAAGAGTGTGAGTTCAATACCTGGTTAAGGCGTTGAAGAACTTGGAGAGGGGAATTAACAGGAGATAAGTGATAACTGACATCAATTAGACATGGCACATGGAACTAGAACAGTTTACCCCAGCAAGCAAAATAAAGAGTTCAGTTTGACATTCCAACCACCTGAAGAAGGCCAGAATGTACAACAGCCGAAATGTTGTTATTAATATGGCAGATGGGGATGATAGTCCAAACAATGTAAATAGTGTATATAATACACTATAGACAGTTACTGCTTAGTAACCTTGACATATTTGGGGATGATATTAGAATAATTCAGAATCTATAGTTGCACCAAGCTGCCTGCATATGTATAAAAAATGAATTCAGCAAATATACAAAAATAGAAATGGGTGTAAGACAATGATGTGCCTTCTCACTAGACATATTCAAGCTATACAGTGAGGTAGTTCTGAGAGAATTAGAAGTCCTAACAGAATTCATTATTGGTGAACACAATCTTAATAACATATGATATGTAGATGATACAGTGTTGATAGCAGACATAGAAAGGAAAGGTTGATGGTAGATATAGAAAGAAAAGAACAGATGGTAGTGAAGGAAAGCGAGAAGAAAGGACTAAACATCAATTGCAAGATAGAATACATTGTTATTAACAAAAGGAAGAGACCAACATACAAATTACAAATTGGAGATATTAAAATCAAACAAGTAATTTAAATATCTGTAAAGTGTTTTAACAGTATATAGAAGTGCAACACAGAAATCTGAAGGAACAGTGAGGAGGCCAAAGATGCATTCCAAAGGCTAAGCAAAGTATTAAGAAACAGGAAAATTTTAATACAAAGAAAAAAGTATTGAACTGTTATGTAATATTAGTCATCCTATATGGCAGTGAATGCTGGATAATCTTATCACAAATGAAGAGACTGAGGCAGCAGAAATATGGTTCTACAGATGGATGCTGAGGATACAATGTATTAAGCATGTAAGCAACAAGAAAGTGTGAAAAAAAATTGAAACAAAAAGGACACTTATCCTTAACATCAGGACTTCTATTTCTTTCACATATTTTTTCTGTGGGTATTAATATTACTTGCTATTAATTCTTAAATCATTTGTAATGTCGAACAACTATTTGAATTTTGTGATTTTTATGTTGTTTATAGTGTTGTGGTAAACGCTCCTATAGTAGAATGAACTCTTCCTCCTCTCATAAATACAAACTGTGAGAGTCAAGAGTACAAAGTGAAGTGGAGTAGTAGACGCAGTGCTAATTTACTTATTACTAACACTATTGTTTTGTATATATCTTTAATATACTTTTTCAACCTACCTTTGTCTTCCATGTCTTTCTTTCTGACCCCTAAACAGGCCAAAACATATGGAAAATAATGAGTGATTCTTGTTTGAACTTCTTTTATTTGCTATCAATGATGTTAAGTGCGTATATTTCAAAATGTAAATAAAATTAAAAATTATTTGTTTGTATGCAAGCTTTTGGCCTCCTTTGTATTTATATATATATATATATATATATATATATATATATATATATATATATATATATAAAAAGAAACAATTGTATTTGGCATCATCAAGTTAATGTAAATAATCCTTTCCTTAGCTGAATAGTATGTGCTTTACCAGGGCTACATACAGTTTTTAATTAAGATTTTTCATTCTCCTAGACCTGTTTCCACCCAAAACTATAGAACCCAGTCTGTCCTGCTATTTACCCAGAGTTGGTGGAGGGGGGAGATGGATTCATACCTTTTCAAGGGTATTAGCAAGTGTATATATATATATATATATATATATATATATATATATATATCCAGATCCAAGTAACATAAGAACAAATGGAGTATAATTCCACTGTCTTTAACATTTAATTTAAAAGAGGGCTCAATACAGAGTAGAGCTAAATATTATTTATTATCAGAGATTAAATCAAAAACATGTTAAAAATCGCTACACAAAGGCAATTGTATTTCAACACTATAAATGTGTCTTGTTTGGTGATTGTAAATTACTTGTGAGTGAATGATTAATTTCAAAAGCAGAATACTTCCTCTTTTTTGAAAAAGAAAGAGAAGATGAAAAAAACAGAATTAAAATGAGGCTTGTGGGTTTACCATGAGTAAACACTCAAAGGTGAAGCCTACACTAAAATCCAAACCAACCGAAAAAAATTATATAGATCATGACATGAAGTTGTCTACATAGAAATCCTAGACAATTTTGTTTGTGACTGATAAAAATGATTACATTATTTTGTAAAATAGAAAGGAGTATGACATTCAACTTTCTCGGAAAGTTAAGGGGAAAGGGATGGGGGATAATCTAGCATAATGTTAACTAGCTATATGTTCGGTCATCTTCCTGCATAGAATTTTGTAGTTGATAATTAAAAGGCTTCTTTAGGAAACTGGTAAAAAAAACAAAAAAAACTGAATCATAAATTCAAAACTACTAAATTAATATGCAGTAAGTAACCAATGCCTTTATCCACTGTGCCATGTGTCCTTGAGGACATCTGGGTATGAGGATACATGGCACAGTGAATAAAAGCGTTGGTTACATCCAGTGACAGGACCCAAAGAGTGTGAGTTCAATACCTGGTTAAGGCAGTGGAGAACATTCAGAGGAAAATTAACAGGAGATAACTGACATCCATTAAAAAAACATGGCACATGGAACTAGAACAGTCTTCACCAGTGAGCGAAATAAAGGGTTCATTTGGAGATTCCAACCACCTGAAGAAGGCCGGGGAGTACAACGGCCGAAACGTTGTAATAAATATGGCAACAAAGATGAGGACAACAGTCCAAATAATGTAAATAATGTAATTCCAATTTATTGTAAAAACTGATTTGCTTAATATCACTTTTTTCATTATTTCCAAAGATAAAAATGATCACACCAGATTATGTGCTCTCTACCAGAAGCTGTAACTAAGGTCAGTTCAGTATAGTCACAGTATAAACCACAGTTGATTTCTGTGGGTTGAGCAGGAATCTGTAATCAGGTTTGGTTAGCCACCCTGGAAGGTTGGTGAGCTTGGAAAGAAGCAGTAGCTTGCCAATTATTTTATTAGTTAAATTAGTAACTTCATACATTCTTTAATAAAATTAAAAAATTGATACGACTGAGTATTGCTTGACATTAAGTTTCTTTTCCTATATCCCTTCCATGATGTGAGCAATCATGGCTCTCCATAGCTTCTTGTCTCATGTTGCTTTCTATAACAATAATTGCTTTTTTACATCCCCTCTCTGATTTTGTGTATTTTTTCTGCTATCCATTTGCTCAAATTTGTCAAAGTTCTTTGCTTACTTAATTTGTGTTTGATATGCTCTGTGAGTGTTAAACTCTTCAAGCCTACTTTCTTCATTATATAAAGGCTAACATCTTTTTATTGTGATATCAATATCAGCTTAGAAATGTAACTGTTTAATTGATTTGTTTTTTTATTGCTTATCAACTTTTAATGTGCTATTTATAGTTTCAAATTGTAAAAATAACTCTTTCTTTTTTTTGCAAATGAATATTGCATTAACAGCTTTTTGAGAATAACAATGATTTTCCAGAAAAAAGTTCTACTATTTAACCCATACCTAGGGGAGGACATGGATTCATACATTTGTCAAGGGTATTTGCGTGTAAGTAAATGTAATAAATCCAACTGGAATTTGAACTCAGCTCTCCAATTTCTCATTATGACCCACTATCCATTGCACCACCCACACATCCATATATAGAAAAGAACTAAGGGATACTGATTTTGGGTCATTTTATTTTGACAGAATATCAGCCCCTTATGGGTTATTTAATGCCAAAATGTGGTCCACTTGCAAATATATGATTACAATGATAACTATGTCAGCAAATGAATGACAAAGTGGAAAAATTTTGTGTATTTAATTTTTTTTTTATCCAATGTTCCTGGACATACAGTCGAGTTGATCTCATTCAGTTCCCCTACAGTTTTGTTTTTAAGTATCCCATATTGTGATAAAAGATCTGCCAAGAAAGGTGAAATGTCGTAAGAACTTGGACACAAATTTTGCAATCAGTGGCCTTTGTAGTCATTTTCACTTTAGATAATTCTATTTTAATTAAATTAACACTTTTTAAATTGAAATTATGACTAGACTTAAGCTTTTGAGCAGCTTATGCATTGAGTGTGTTGTTTTGTAAAAGATTTCTTTTGTGTTTATTTAATCTTTTCTTTAAATTCTTCAAGATCTCTCCTATGCATTTCTTGTGACAGTCGTTACAGGCGATAGAGTAAATTCCTGCTTTAGGTTGTTATTATTTTGTTTTGTATTAAGTGTCTTATTATTTTAGAAGTAGTTGTAATAAATTTTATGTTAAGCGTAAATAAATTCTTTTAAATTTTAGTTGTGATAGAGTTGGTACATAATATAATGTGTCTTGTTTTGCTAATTTTTTTGTATCATTTGTACTTTTATTTTAAAATTTTGAAGAGCTTTCTGTTTCATGTTGAATATGAAATAATCTGCATATTGAAAGAGCTTAAAAGTATTTTCAATGTGTTTCTGCTCATCACATAATTATATACAAACTTGGAGTGCTCTTAATTAGAATCCAGTAATTATTCTGGAGTTTATTTTGTTCTTATGGTGAGACTAGAAGTTGATAAGATCATTTTTATTAGAAAATTTATGATAGACACTTAGTTCTAGGTCATTATTAATACAGTTTAGTATGATAAGGAAAGATATTGTTTGTTTATGTTTCATCAGTAAATTCTATAAGTTCTACATTGTTTAGTTTATTTACAAGGTCTGGTTTGTTTGTTGTTTTAGCGACATATCAACTCTTTATGGGTCATTTAATACTGAAATTTAAATTTATTTTACAAAAATGTATTGCTGGTAATATTTTTTTTATTATTTTACATTGCTGGTAATTTTTTACTATAAAAAAGTATGGCTGTTATTTTTATTATAAAAAATTATTTTTATACTTGTATAATGTTTTATCCCCAGTTTGTGGGAGTTAACTATTTGCTCATAGTTCAAACTCTAACAGGTGCTACCAGCCAAGATCAGTGTGAACCTGGGAACAACAGCAATATAGTGGTGGTTCCATACTTTTCAAAACCTCCTGATCAGAGGCTTTGCTGCTGGATGTAGTTTATTGTCATACCCAGACAAGGTCTCATGATGTTGCTTTGCAAGGATATATTTATAAATCATCATCAGTGTATTGGAAATATGTTGATTGTTTATGAAAAATACTTTGAAAAGGACCAGATTCAAGAAACTCTTAGAGCAGAAAAGCTAAAACTCTGGTAAGAGCCAATTAACATCAATAGCCCAAATTTTTGTTTATGAAATAGTGATAGAGTAGCAACAGGCTTGCTGTATGCCATCTGAGAAGGAAGAGTAATAAAAAATAAATCATCCCCCACAAGTCTGGGTAAATGATTTTAAACTCTATCAAGGCTGGGATATGAGGAATGAGCAGTTCCAGAGGCCAGATATGGATGCAAAAAATCTTGACTCTTGTAAAAATAGGGCATGGCACATAGTGAAAACCTTGTTTAAACTCTAACCAACTATATTTAATGTGACCTTTACATTTGGCAAATAAAATCTTTGTTTATCTTACAGAGCAATACTATTGAATAATGAGTTTAGTATATTATCATACTTGTGGCCTTATATAATCACTAAGTTCTAGGTTAGAACAAAAGTTTATATATTTCTGTGATTTGAGAAAATGGTGGCATGAATATGAAATAAGAAAAATTAATAGAAAAATTACTGTAAGATTTTTTTTATATAAATCCATAATGATAGAAATTTATTGAAAAAAATAAAAACAGCAGTAAAGATGGACTGTGAAACTTGTTTAAAATGACCCAGATCCCTCCTCCAGATGATAATCAATTCTTTTCTTTTTTTCCACAGAATAATATTACAGCCTTCTTATTGACATCATTAAGACCTAATGATACCAGCTGGAAGCAAAATTATCTGAAGCAATAATCAATGTCAAATCATAATGGTGAGGGGGTGACTGATTGACACACAAATTGTTTCTTTTTCTATTCTCTGTTTCCTTTTTCAGTTGAAAATATTATCAATCAAATTAATGAAATAAAGAAAAAGTATTTAAGGAAATAATTGTGAAATTCCTGTATTCACTTCTGCAGCAGTTTACCATTGAATCATTTATAAAGCAATAAATACTAAATCAGTTCCTCATTTTTGTCATAATTGTTATTTGTTTTTTGGTTCCTACTGAGAATTTCCATTTCACATACCAAGATGCATTCTTTTTATCTTCACAATTATCATTAGTGGATAGCAAGTGACAGTAAGTCTTTATATCTGCAACATTCTACTCAGTATTCTCCCTGACCTTAACAGTGCCATCATAGAATCATTTTTATTTTTATTTCCTTAGACCAGTGCTTTCCAAACAGTACAGTGTGCCTAATAGGGGTGACGGAAGAGGATAGAAGGTCATATTGAAAGACAATCAAAAATTTAGAAACAGTTTCAAAAAATTCATATGGCAAAAATATGATTTCAAAAGTTAAAATATTAAAATGGATTACTTTAATTGCATGTATAGATATTTGGATAGATATTTATGAATAATTATTGAGCGATATTTGGATAGATATTTATAAATAATTATTGACTGATTTTAACATTGTGATATTTTTACATTATATCAAGTATTAATATCGTAACTAGAGTCCTCAAATTGGAGGAGAGAGTTATCAATGATAATATTCTGACTTCAAATTCACAGTTATTCCCCTTTAACCTCTCTCTGTTTTTTTATTTTTAAATGTACTTTTTATCACATAAAATTTGGTAAGGTGTGAGCAAATTTTCATTCTGAAAATGTGGCTCAGAGAAAAAAAGTTTGGGAATCATTGCTTGGTTATTTGGAATAATTTCCAATGCTCTAAGATTAGAGAATCATCTTCACTTACCATTATGTAGACATTTCTTTTTTTTCTGCAAATCTTTAAATCTACAAACCAAAATGCATTCTTTATAGTCTCACAACAAAGTCTTTGGTGGACATTCTGTTGTAGCATACCAATAGATGATAATGTGTATGTCCCCATTCACATAAATACAGCAGTAAATATTGTATGTTGGTCTGCAGTTGGAGAGGAATTCACTTGACGCACTTCTAGCAGTTGACTACTTCTTCTATGTGCTGCTGGCAAATCTTATATGTGTTGTTCTTGTCCTAAGTATTATCATTCATTACCAACTTTTATTTGATTATTCTATTCAGTAACTTTCCCTAGGTTACAGCACATTACTTGGGACCAAATGGCAGTTTTCTCAAATTTTCAGCAATCTTTAACAGGGCAAGACTCTAAATTACCTCTATTCTTCCCAAGATATCTAATATTTCTCAACTATTTAGAAGAACCCCTGAAAATATAAGTATTATTAACATTGAAGGAAAGAGCATAATGCCAGAAAGTGACACTGAAGTACAAATATATGTAGCACAATATACCCATTATGATAAAAGTGCATTATGTACATGCATTACAGCCAAATGTGTGCAGTATAGTGACAGGTTTTGATGAAAGCTATATTTAACCTTTCAGATGAGTCCCAGTTGGTTAATTCAGTTCACTAAAACAGTCTCCAATAAAAGGTAGGGTTCAAGTATCTGGATGTGACTTATTATTTTATATATTGACATGCATGCATCAAATTTCTGATAGTTATTACTGGAAGTCTCTTCAAATTACCAGCACCTTTCTCAGTATTCTTACAATCTTGAGTAAGCTAGCCAGTCTCATTCCTGATCCAGATGTGATTCTAGTGTTTTAGACATGGTTCTAACTGCACCAAGTGTTATGAACATGATCTAAACCAACATGCCTAAGCAATATCTGTCTTCCAATATGGCATCTGATCCCAGATTAAGATTTGAGCCAACAAAAATATGGTTCTACAGAAGGATGCTGAGAATTGAAAGTGACATTGAAATTTTTAGCGCACACAGGGTATATTAAAGGCAAGAGGTAGAGAAGAAAGGAGCACTTAATCTAATGAGCTTGTGTAAATGGTTGGCAGAACAGGGATTGGAAGTGATAGCAAAAAGACAAAATTTCTTAATAGCTACAAAGAGTAGGAAACTGTGAAGAGCTATGATCAGCAATGTCCTGAAGGGATACAGCACACAGAAGAAAACTAGGGTCCTTTTTTTTTCAATTTTTCATTTGATTTTATCTTCATTCTGACATCTAACCCTAATTTTCATGTTTGGATGGGGCGTTCAGTCTCTATGTCAAAGTAGGTATCTGTATTACATTCTATAGAGGCATGTGAATGATTAGTAACATTATATAAACTATCAAGATTATTTGGTTTTGACAAGAGCTTCCATCATCTTTTGATTGGTTTTTAATGACATTTTATTATTTTAAGACATAAATTAATTGTCCAAGAAAAAGGGAGTGATTAAAAAATCTGAAAATTAAAACCTAATTAATTGGATAATTTTTGTTATTAAATTAAGGAATCTCTTATGATATTTATGTAATAAAGCCTTAGCTATTTATGTTGACTTCAAACTAACAACTTTGGAAAAGGCATTAATCTGCTCTACTCTGAATTTTTAACTATTGACAGTTATCTTAACAAAATGTCATGTCAGTAAAATTCTTCAATGTTTGGTGAAGAAAAGAGACAAGTAAACAAATCACTCATTTACATAGAATTAACCTTTTTGTTTACAATTTTTTTCCTCAAAATGATTATGCAATAATGGTAACAATATTAAAAAAATGTTCAAAGCAAATAAATAAATGAATATATCTGTGTCATGTAGATGTTTTTAAAGGCTTAAAGAATCCAATCTTTTATCAGATCTTATAGATTGGCTCTACAGAATCACAAAGAACAAATAACAAAAACTACATCACTTGAAGACTTTCAACAGTAGCAACATATATAATGAATAGCACATGTAAAATAATGATGTAATCAAGATGTTAATTTTCCACACTACCTTAAACAAAAGGTTAAGAAGGAAATTATGATAAATACTATAAATAAGAATAACAATTGGTGAACTTGGGAAACCTATTTTTCTGAAAAAATGTTTTAAGATAAAACAATTCTTTATAAATTTCAACCAACAATAATATTAAGAGTTCAGTCAATGCATGCCCACTGTTTACTGTATGGTAACAACTATCTCATCAATATCATTACCTTTAGACAGTGAAACCAGAGATTTGCATTCTAGTTGTCTGATGGTCACAAGAGTGTGAAACTTGAGTAGCAACTCAAGCTGCTCTTAGTCAACTGTTGATGTTGTGAAGCATTTTTTGCTCTGTTTACATAGTCTAGAAGTTGATCATTTTAATTGACTGCATTGGTGGTTGTCGGCGGTTTGGTCTTTTTTCTTTCCTTGTTTGGGAGTTTTTTCTTGTCTAAGGTATTAGATCTTTTAGTAAACTGTCTATTAGTCACACTAACATTGTTGTTTTTTTTTAAATATATATATATATATATGTATGTAAATACATTAATAAGTCTGTATCTAAAGGTGAAAGAAGTGCTTATTTTGCACATAAAATTTTATACTTCAGCATAATCTCCTTCATTGTCAAAGCACTTAAATGAATTCATCTTCATTAATCACAGATTAAATACTGTGTAGTAAAATTTTGAAAATCAATATTCACCTAATAACTATGTCAGACCATGGAGTTATTGATACATGTGTGTGTGGGTCTATGTGTATACACACACACATATGTATATGCAATATATATATATTTCTATGTGTGCGTATGTTTATATATATATATATATATATATCAATAAAGAACCTATTTTCTACAAAATTTCTGGAACATTCAGTCCAGTAAATGCAATTAATACTGTTTAATTAAAAACAAAGCATTTACTTAAATAAACTGTATCTATAAAAATAATATATAAACAGAAAATATATTAAATAATTGTCAGACTTCATTTCATTATATGTTGTCATTGTTTACGTCAAGATGTTAAGATACATTTCATGAACAGATATGATCAATCAAGAAAAATCATTAAAGATTGTGTGTTTACAAACAGTAATTTAAACTTTGTTAACCAAACATTTCTCTGTTGCTAAATGGTATAACATGTCAGATCAAATGGTGGTTTCTCTATAGGAATTCAGGTTCAATTCCTGTCAGAGAACATATTTTCTACAAAATTTTTCAAATATTCAGAACAGTAAATGTAATTAATACTATTTAATTAAAGACAGAGCATTAACTTAAATAAATAATAAAGAAATGTCAATGAGTTTTAGCCTAATGATGACAAACATTTATTTTATAAATCAAATAGACTGAACATTGTCAAGTGAAAATCTCAGATGTTTCAGGTTATGGACTTATGTTCACATATATACATTTGTACATATGTACAAGATTAATTGTTCACATTTACTGATAAATATATGAAAGTGCACACATACATACATGCATGCATGCATACATGCGTGTGTGTCTATATATATATATATATATATATATATATATATATATATATAATCATTTAATGCACTCATATATATATATATATATATATATATAATGCCTATATACATACATGAACATATGTGAGTGTGTATCAAATACATGTCTGTATGTGTGTTTTTTAAGTTTGTTTTTATATATATATATATATATATATATATGGGTATAAAATCATATTATGTGGATATGTATGTATTCTCAAATGTTTACAGGTTTTCTACATATGTGCACTGTTTATCAATTTTGCATGTATGTATTGATGGTTTTACAAATATATCTCTAGTAAATCCTATATGTGTGTGTATCTATGCCTTTATATGTATGTGAGTGCATGTGTGCGTGTGTTCATATTTTAGTGTGTACATGTTGCCCAAAGGTATATGCCAATCAACAGAACAGTCATTTGGAAAAAGAAGAAAGGACATCAGGATAACGAAAAAGAAAGGGAAAGTCGTAGGTAGGTAGGTACTCATAGTGCCATTAGCACTGCTTTATGACATGATGCCCAATTGTGTCAACCTCCATTGGTGGTGGCAGTAGCATCAGCAAATACTTCATTCCTTACCCCTTTGCCAACCTCTGCAGAGAATGAAAGCATTCTTGACCTGTTATTAAGGACATGACTTAGGGACAAATTTAAATTAATGTTAAGTGCCAAGCAGTGAGACCCTAGCAGAAAATGAAGGACTGGTGTTTAGCATCTGTTTCAACGGAAGCCCCAGGCTTAGTGGGCCCAACATTGTGCTCAGGCTTTGGTTCATTGTCTTCAGTGCTTGGCGCCATATCACAAGATGCAGATGCTCTTGTGGCTTGTACTGCCAGGGGCAAAATTTCAAAGGCAATCTTTCTTTACTTTTTCTTCTTTTTCTCTCTCATTCTTAATCTCTCTTTCCATCTATTCTCTTGCCTTTTCTTCTTCTGCTCCTTGTTCTTGTTCCCTCAGCCATTTTGTCATTCTTTTCATTGCTGTCTTTCTAATTCATACCTCTTCCTGTTTTTCTATACTATTTTTCTCTTTCTCATCCTCTATTCTTTCATTTCTTGATCTTTCTTTATAGTTGTGAATCATTTTTCAAGTACCTTTCTTTCTCCTTCACTCTTAAGCTTTCTCTTTCTCCCTCACTCTCTACTTTCTCTCTCAGCTTTCACTTTCTCTTTCTCTTTCACTTTTGGCTTTCTCTTTCTCCTTCTCTTTCTCTTTCTCTTTCACTCTACACTTTTTCTTTCTCCTTCACTTTTGGCTTTCTCTTTCTCCTTCACTCTCTGATTTCTCTTTCTCTTTTACTCTCTGCTTTCTCTTTCTCCTTCACTTTTGGCTTTTCTTTCTCCTTCCTTTCTTTTCTCTTTCAATCTACACTTTTTCTTTCTCCTTCACTTTTGGCTTTCTCTTTCTCCTTCACTCTCTGATTTCTCTTTCTCTTTTACTCTCTGCTTTCTCTTTCTCCTTCACTTTTGGCTTTCTCTTTCTCCTTCCCTTTCTCTTTCTCTTTCAATCTACACTTTTTCTTTCTCCTTCACTTTTGGCTTTCTCTTTCTCCTTCACTCTCTGATTTCTCTTTCTCCTTCACTCTCCACTTTCTCTTTCTCTTTCTCTTTCACTCTCTACTTTCTCTTTCTCCTTCACTCTTGGCTTTCTCTGTCACTCTCTGCTGTTTCTTTCTCCTTCATTCTCTGCATTCTCATTCATTCTCCATTTTCTCTTTCCCATACACTTATTTTAGAATAAGCTTTATCTCCTTACTTCTTTTTTCACTCCAGATTATATTCCTTTTTCTTTTAATTATATTTTTCTTCTTCATAATTTTTCCTTCATTTTCTTTCATTCTTTCTTTTGCCTTACCATTTTGTTTGTTTGTTTGTTTACTTCTTTCTTTCTTTCTTTCTTTCTTTCTTTCTTTCACCCAATACTTTTTATTCTCATTTAATATTCTTTCTTTTCCTCTTTCTATTTATTCAGCTTAGCTTTGTCTCTCAGAGAGTCAAATGAAAGGAGGATACAGAAACAGAAAGATTTTGCTGCACCAAATAAAAGAGCACATGCCTAGAAAATCAGCACTGAACATCCTAAATCAGTTCCTGGGTGTGAACACTTCATACTATGGGCAGTAGGAATCATATTGCTTTCTGAATTCCAAAAGAATTTTCTCATTTCTTTCTCTCTTCTTTTCATAATTTTTCTCTTCCTTCTTTTTTTTTATCTCTGTTTTTGTAAAGTCAATTTCTACCACAAATTATTTCTTCTCTTAATTTCCATGTTTCCATTCAATTATTGTTTATACATTTTATATGTGATTTTGTCTTTCTCTTTTCCCCTTTTAGGATTTATTTCTTTCCTAAACATTCTTTTCACTCTTTATTCTTTCTTTCCTTAATAAACATACATACATACATACATACATATATATATATATATATATATATATATATATATATATATATATATATATATATATTATGCTCTATGTTGTATCAAGCACATTTAAAAAAATAAGTGTTAAAGAACTGTGGATTTTTAATCCAGTTATTCTTTCTCTTTATTTGAATATATATATATATATATATATATGTGTGTGTGTGTGTGTGTGTGTGTGTGTGTGTGTGTGTGGTGTAGTGGTGTAATGGGCAGTGACTTGTAATCCAAAATCAGTGAGACAAGTTCAAATTCCAGTCAAGTTTGTTAAATTCCCTTACATGAAAATACCCTGTCACTTCTCCCCTTCAGCTATGTAAAGAGCAGGACAGATTGCACCTTACAGTCTTGGTTGGCAACCAGTCTAGGAGAAGGAAAACTCTGCCAGGAGAGGTTTGGGCTCTGTCAGGCTACCTTACCCAAGACACTCCACTGCTGTCATGGCTACAGTAAATGCAATGCCCCTACAACATTAATGGGTTACAGGATGGACAGATGATTATGAACACACACACACACATATTTCTTGTTTATATAGAAATATATACAAAAGAACATGTTTAGATTCAATGACTGCAAATATTTTTCAAACATTTGGGATCAAATGCTTTTGCCCATGTTTCTGGCCATTATTAAGATCAAGGAAAATGTATAGATGTTGCTTATATTTTTAAATGCTCATGAATAATATTCCTAGAGAAAATGTTAAGGAATCTGTTCGTCTGTTGATTCCCATCATATTTCTGTTATTTCACCATTTTTTTTATCAGGATGACAATTTCATTGTGCAGGTT
This sequence comes from Acanthosepion pharaonis, assembly GCA_903632075.3. Lineage (NCBI taxonomy): Eukaryota > Metazoa > Mollusca > Cephalopoda > Sepiida > Sepiidae > Acanthosepion > Acanthosepion pharaonis. Next base: position 276,523 of record CAHIKZ030001129.1, read on the forward strand.
GTTATCTGGAATTTCAGTCAAAAGATATGCTTCATCCTGGAAAGAAGAATCATTGGTGTAACAGATTATAAGTACATTTCTACCTTTATTTAACAAACCAATGACTTAGTATAAATGTTTAGTAGAAAAATAGATGTCTCTACAAGGCCAACCATAGTTTTTATGTAGTCCCTTAATTCATTTAGATTGCTTCACCAAAGAATATAGGTCCTCAGTGTGGTGTAATGGTTAGCAAGCTTGTCTCCTTAGATCAATTACGACTGAAGAGTGAGTTCAAAAGGAGGCACAGTGGAGTAATGGATAGCAGCTTGGATTGAGGAATCGGAGAGCCGAGTTCAAATTACAGTCAGATACATTACATTCACTTACATGCTAATACCCTTGGGAAAGTTATAAATTCTCTTCTTCTTCCCCCAGCTATGGATAAATAGCAGTACAGACCAGGTTCTATAGCCTTGGATGGCAACTGGTCTACCGCAGAAAGAAGTGGCAACTTTCTGCAGGTAAAAAGTCTGCCTCGTCAGTCATGTATTGAAAGTTACATGATTGCCTAAGCATGTATGATGCATGGCACATAACTGACTGAGTGAATTCAATCTTCACTGAGTGCCCCATACTATTGGCCTTGTGCCACATCTAAGCTAACATTAGAAAATCATGATAACAAAGACATATTCTTGCCATTACCATCCATAAGATCCACGATGATTCTCCTCCACTCTTCTTTTTACTTCTTATATGCCATGTCTCCTCGGCGCATAGGCAATCATGGCTCTCCACAATTTCCTGTCCTTTGTAGCAGTTAATAAATTTGTCTTTTTGGTATTTCTCCCAAACCCTGTTCTGCCATCCATTTACTACAGTTCATTAAGTATGTTATGCATTGCTTTCCTCTTTCCTTCCTGCCTTAAATCTATCCTGTGAGTATCAGATTTTCTAAGCTTTCCTTCCTCATTATGTGCCCCAGAAATTCCAACTGTTTCTTCCTGATGCCATGTGTAAATTTCCTTTTTGCTTCCATTTTCTCCAAAACCTTGTCGTTTCTCACATGTTCTGTTGCTTCAAGTTTCTTCTTCACCTTTGAGGAGATTTTACAGCATTCACTGCCATGTAGGAAGACAGATATCATGTAAGAGTTCAGTAATCTTTTCTTTGTTTCTAACAAAGTTTTTCTGTCTCTTGATACTCTGCTTAGGTTTTGGAATGCATCTTTGGATTTCAGTGTTGCATTTTCTGTCCTCTGTTAGAACAGATATTTAAATTTTGTACTTGTTTTATTTTGGTATTTCTGATTTGTAATTTGTATTTTGGGCTCATTGTAGAGAGTTTAAAAGTTATTGCTTGTCCAAGTTTAGGAAACTGTAAGCGATCTGGGATTGCAAAAGAAATATTTGTCACAGATTACTTCCACAATGCAGAGAATAAATCGCTGTAAGTTCAGACTCGGACATTGGGGGCAGAAAGAAATGCTGAAAACTCACAAATCACAATACACGTAACCAGTCAGAAAAATAACTCACTCTCCGACAAACGCGGTATTCAAAATCCACGAATTTTATTTTCTCTTTTGCTTTTATTGGCCAAGCATTTTTTCACTCATTGACAACTGGGACAGGACGCTTAATTTTTGCATATCAAAATACTTTTATAGCGACCCTCGTGACTGACTTGTTTCTAAGTTAAATATTCCATCTTCAGCATGTCATGCGGAATATGTGCCATTTTTTTTTGTAGGTAATTTTCTTTTTCACCACATTTTCCATTGTAGGACACACGTGACATGCTGTCACTTGGTTTGACAAGGTAAGTTGCCATTTTCTTTGCTATAGAAGCTCAGCCACTTTTGTGGGAACTGAAACTATGTGATTTACACAAGGCCTGTTGGGAGCTTCTTGTGGCTCTAATTCAGCTAGTATCCTCTTCTTCAATTTCATTATCTGATTCAACATCACCTTTCAATTCATATCCCACTGTTTCTTAACATGTTTGTTGAATGTTCATACTAGTTGGCCCTGTAGAAGGAACATGTCACATTTACTAAATAGATACACAATCAACATAATCAGCTGGAGTATCTCCACCTCTGCCAGGAGGCATTGTCAGATAGGAAGGAAGTACTATTAAGCTCACTCTTCAACAGTAGGCTGGGCCTTCACAGCCATTTCCATCACCGACACTAGAGAAAAAGTGAATAAAGAGAGAATCATGATGCTGCTTAAAGATTTTTATATTTTGTTTTTAATCAGTTCATCCCAAGCAAGGCAGTAATCCCACTAAGATGCAAGGGGCTGCTGGTACTAAAAGTGAGTGGAAATTTTTTAAAAAGAACTGGAAATCCAATCCTAAACCTCAAACAAAGGATAAATCTCAACTCCTGTTCAAAAGATCAGGGAGGAGTAAATAAATAATTTGCCTCACATATAGAACCATTTATTGCTGTTAAATGTAAAAAAATATTTTTTTATCATTTCACCAAGAGCAAGGCAATAAAGCCACTAAGATGCAGGGTGGTTACTGTGTGTGAAAGAATATAAGAAAAAGGAAAACCTTATTAAGGAGCAAGAACAACAAAAGAACAGAAACTAAGAAGGTAGAAGATAATGAACGACATTGCATTAAATCAAACTTGACTTGAAAGCAAGAAGCTGTATAAGAGTTCCACAAATGAGAAGTGTGAGAAAAGAAACTGTTAGCATAGAATTTATGGTTATATCTAGCCAATTCAACTGTAAAAGGAAGAGACCTTGCTGGCAATCTAGTACCACATTTAAATTCATAAAGTCTAGGTACCATAGAGGTAAGTTCTTTAGAACAATTACCATAAAAATAATTATAGAAAAGGCACAGGGAAGCTACGTTATGGTGATGGAAAAGTGACTGAAGCTGTGATGCCAGGTCAGAACTAGTAACATAGAAGATTCTTCTTTGGATTTCATCATAGATCTCTAAATATATAACATGAGTGCCAGAACATATGTGACATCAATATTCAAAGCATAGACATAGCAGTTGCTCTACCAAATGAGATATCAGAGCTTTTACAGTCAACAAAAGATCAAATCTAATGCATAAGTTCATTCTCTATTCTTCCCTGATCACTCAGTAGCATTTTATTTTTTATGCATACTATTGCTAACACTACTAGTAGTAGTATTAGTGTGCTTAGAAGAAGAGAGAAAACAACATTCCAAGGCATTAGTATTGTTGTAATACATAAATGAAGTACTGTATATAAGGCATTATTGCTATACCTACAGGTGAGTAACTTCTCTTGATAAGACTACGTCTCTAAGAGAGAATACCTATCCTAACAATATGGTGTCGCCAATCGGTTACTTAACCACAATGGAGGATCCTGAGTATGTAGAAACCTGGCTTAGGTGTTTTGCAGCATCAGTGAGAGTAAAAAATTAAAGAACAACACCAAAGCTAGTGGAGGAGAAAATGAAGTTATAGATTTGTTTTTGGCATCAGCAGGGTGTAAGGCCATAAAAAAATTTCTGTCATGATCTATCCCAAAGTGTTGGAAGATTTAGCATATAAAAAAATGGCTGCCATCATAAAAGCAAATATATGACTGAAAAAAGTATGGTCATAATGGAAAGAACTAAATTTCTAAAAAGTAGACAAAGACCGGACAAAACTATTATGCAATATGTGCAACAATTGAAAGAAGCACCGAGATATTGTGAGTTTGAAAGAATGGGTTTGGAACAAATGTCTATTGAAGACAAGCTAATTTTGCTAAGTCTCATTGAAGGAAATTTCTATTAAAATCTGATCATAAGCCTTTGGAATCTATATTCAACCCCAGAAAAGAGTTGCCAAAGGTCACATCTGCCAGGATATTATGATGGGTGATTAAGCTTATGGTGTTCGACTCTGACATTGTAAATATTAAAGGAAATACTATTCTGCATGTGGATGCATTATCTAAGTTAAATTTTGAGAGTAAAAATGTTAAAGCAAGTGAAAATTGTGAGGACAGGATTTTGCAATGGATAGAAATAGACATATTACCCTTAAATTGGCTTAGGTTGGGAACTAAGCAGGATCCAGTGTTAAATCGAATTAAGGATAGAATAAAGAGAAATACATAGAGTAATTGTTCTATGGCATTATAAGGAGTCAAGACATAAATTAACAATAGAAAAAAGAATTATATATAATGGAGATATCACAGTTCACAGTTTCTGAGAAAAAGAAGTAATTAAAACTGTGTACAATGATATACATGGAGGTATATTAGCTATGCAAAGGAGGTTAAAGTTGCAAACATGGTGGCCAGGCTATTCAAGAGACATGGAAGAGCATGTTAAAAAATGTCCAAAGTGTGCAGAAATAAAGAAATTTAGGCAAATTAAAATTCACTCTTAGCCAAAAGAAATAGAGCCATAGATACAAGTATATATGGATCATGTCTACATTAAAGGTATAGGACTATTTCTGATATTAGTCAACTGATATTCAGGTTGGCCTGAAGTTATTAAAGTCATGGACAGAAAAGCCACTAATGTGAAGCAAGTGTTGTAGATAGTGTTTTAGAGAAATGGAGTTCCAAAAACCTTGGTTTCTGACAATGCACCTGTGTTTTATGAAGAAATTTTATATGCATTGTTAAAATGTATTGGCTGCAAATATTCAAAGTATCACCTTACCACCCACAGTTAAATAGAATTGCAGAGAGAATGGTTCAAATGGTAAAAATGGGATTAAAAGCATTCTCTCCAGTGGATTGTGATATAGAGAGTTATTTACTCAGACTACTCATAAGTTACGCATTGATGGGAAGACAAATAAGAACTTCAATTATCATGTCATTTACAAACAATGAAAGTATGTGGTACAGAAAGGACAAAAATTCAAGTCCTGAAAAGCTGAATTTTGTTATGCAAAAGTTATTTAACACAGCTGTGTTAACAAAGAACAGATCGGGCATAGTGGCTCATGAAGACCAATTTAGAAGCACAAGAGAGTATGAAGTTATAGAAAAGGAGTAGGAAGAGGAAGCAGAAGAACAGACAAAAGAAAGAATAGATGAACCCAGTATTGAGAGTGATCAAGAAGACTACCAGAGATATGAATTTGAAGAACAGGAGAGGGAGAAAGAACGAGTGTATCCAGTAGTAGTGAAGAACAATTTTGGGATGAGAGTGACTGGAGATATCATGATGAGTTAAGACTTAGATCTCCTATAAAAACAAAGATACTCACTTTGAGAGACAGATTATGTCTCCCAGGGTTGTTTGTGGATGTCAAAGATCAACTAAAGGTATAAAGTCTCTTAGGTTCAGAGAGGTGCAGTGATATGTAAATAAGGTACTGTATAAAAGGCAATATCGCTATACCTATTGGGGAGTTTTCTTCTCTTGATGAGATTATGTTTGTCAGAGAGAATACCTATCATAACAAGTATATCCAGTGATACATTAACACCATTACAAAGTTTAAAAAAAGACGAGAATAATACAGAGAAATGAAAACCAAAAATGAATATGCAGTATACATAAGTCACTGATAAATAATAGTAACAAATTTTCATGCACAGATAGATTTAGACACACATATATGAAGTCAACTAGTATATAAAGGGGAATAATAAGAGAGAAGTGTCACATTCTCAAGAACACAGGAGAGCCCTGTAATATATCTTCTGTTTCTTTCTAGAACTCATCAGACATACATCCTTGCCAATGGAAAACTAAACATGAACTGATTATTGTTCTCAATATGTTGTCATGTGACTTTTAAGTCTCCTTTGAGACATAGATAAATTCTTCCTGTTAAAGGGAGATAATTACCTTCTGCATCCTAACAATAGTATTATTACTTTGATTTTATATTAGATAACCATTGTCAATCATTAGTTTGAATTTCACCTTGAGCTTATATTTAATGTCTGCAGCACACAGTTTACTTACTGATCATCTACATTTAATAAAAATTCTTAATCCTGATCTCAAAGGCATCTACAATTTGATTAAGTGATTGATTGTCTTTTACTGGTTATTTAAAGCTAGAAAATATTTTTTTAGATTGTAAGAAATTTTTGCAGATAGTAATGATCTATTCAAAGAAGTCCTAAAAATTACCCCATAACTGGGAGGTAGATTCTTACCGTTCCCAAGGGTGTTTGTGTGTAAATGAATATAATGAAGTTAACTGGAATTGGAAATGGCTCTCAGATTCCCAGTTCTGAGCCATTATCCATTACACCATTTGCCTATCTGAGCTTACAGCAACTGGTATTTCCAAGCAGTCAAACATCTAGTTACATTTAAGTACTAACCAGACTCAATGTTGCTTAACTTCAGTAACCACACATGAACTGGTGCTTCAATGTGATATGGCTATAAGATGCATCTATTTATAATTCCTTATTGATGTAATTCTGAAAAACATCAATTAGCAATGAATTTTGGGATTTCTCAAGACTAAATTGTGTAAATTTCTTTTAGAAGGAAAATATGAATAAAATAAACATAACTTTATGGTACAACAATATTTTCCTATCCTCATTTCTCCCCCAGACACATCAGCATCAGATTTATAAACCTCGGAACTCTTCAATAAAAAAGAGATCAATAGTTCCCTTGCTAATATCTTCAGGTGATGACATTGCTTACTAGATTCTTTGTGTCACTCAATAATATCAGCAATTAGATTCTCTTAAAAGACCATTCACCATAACACCAAGGGCTTACAAATCATAAAAAGTATAAATTACTCCACCTCTTCTGCAAAATAGTAGTGCCATTGTGACTGGCTGCAGGGTTATCTTTGCCACACACTTACAGAAAAGAGGTATGGACTCACAGATGTAATATTCAAATTCTCTCCTCATGATTTTTGGTTAAGAAAGATGGCACATTAACAGACACCATTCATAAGATGAGCCAACATGGTAGCTGATTAGCAGAAATCCATTATAACTTTACCAGTTTAATCTTTTTTTTAATCATTTCAGCCCAAGCAAGGCAATAAAGCTACTAACATGCAAGAGGTAACTAAGTGTGAAAGGATAAGAAAAAAGAAAAAAGAAAATATTAAGAAGAGAGAACAATAAAAGAACAGGAATTAAAATGATAGAAGATTATGATTGATATGACATTTAAAATTTTGAAGATCAAACTTGACTGGATACAAGCTGCCAGAAGAGAGTCCCATAAGTGAAAAATGGAAGAAAAGAAACTGGTAATATCTAGCCATTTCAACTATAAAATAACGAGATCTTACTGCCAATCTAGTACTGCACTTAAATCCATAACATCAAAAGCAGAAAGTTCATCAGAACAATTATCAAGAAAATATTTTTAGAAAAGGCACAGGGAACTTTTTACAGTCGTGAGAAAGTGACTGGAGCCAAGATGCCAGGTCAGGGCCAATAACATTGCAGATTCTTTGTTTTATTTTATCGAGGATCTATAAAAAGCACCAAAAACAGATAAGGCAGCAAAATTCAATGCATGGATGAATGGTAGACTTATAAATGTGTAAGATAGATTCCAGTAAGAGAAACTGTCTATCATGGCACAGTTAAACAACAGATCATGCAATTGATTCAATATAATCTTTCTACTTCATGTCAGCAGAAAACATTAGCTCAAGAAAATGCCTTCATAAAGGGTTTTTCTATCTTATGATTGGGTTAAGCTTTTAAACCTTTTATTAGACTATGAAGTTTATTTTTTTATGCTAATTATTTAATGTGAAAATTTGTTGATGTCGGCAAAAAACTGTTAACTCATGTCTATGGTTTAATAAATTTTCATTATTTAGAAACTTAATAATGTGTAGTTTTTCATGTAGGCATAAAGAGCATGGGTCATCCCAGGTTTTACAAGTTCTTGTTCTATTTATAGCTCTACTTCTGTATGGAGCACTGTTTTTTAAAAATAAAAACAAAAATACTAAAGAACCCCAGATTATTTACCTAACATGTTCTTTCCTATTTTCTACATATTTGTACACACACACACACATATATATATATATATATATGGATACATGACTAAGTGGTTACAATGTCCACTTTCTGACCATGAGAACCTGATCCAAATCTCACCAAATTTGATCTGTCAGGAACTTATTGATCCTATTGGCATGAAATGCCCAATCACAGGTTGACCAAAGTTTTTTGAGTGAAACTGGGCAGCCAGAACTATTCAGAAGATGTCAATGATTGTGCTAGCAAGATAGTCTCAAGTTATTGTGGTTGAGGGTTTGAGTGTACTGACCTTGTCCAAACTTTTGATCACATCAGATTATTTCTCTCTTCCAGAAACTGTACCTAAGGTGAACTCAGGGTAGTGGCATTATAAACCTCTGTGTGTGTGTGTGTGTGTGTGTGTGTGTGTGTGTGTGTGTGTGTGTGTGTGTGTGTGTGTGTTTCCCCCCCCCCAAAGTTAATAATACAAATAGTTAATTTCTGTAAGTCTTTTATATAATAATAATAATATTCTTATGTTCTTGTCCTACAAAAGAAATTATAAAAAAATTACTTAGTTTTAAAATAGACTGGGTCTAAAGAATACTGAACATCTCATGAGTGCACATTAATATTAAAAAAAAAAAACAATATTGCATATTTTGGCAACAGCGTCCAATTAAAAGAAAAATTAAATCTCATTACACACTGGTGTACATGTTTCCATTACACATTGCTAACATATGAATTATTGTATTTTACCATATTTGATTTAGCTTTCAAACAGAAAATAACAATGCTTTTAAAAGTGCTTGAAATACATTTCGTTTTCTTTTTTTCTCTTTTCAAATCAAATCCATTTGACTGACAGGAGTTTCCTTCCTAATATTTTTTTAAGGTACTGTGGAAAGTCAACACCTTTTTTTTTCTTTTTATCACTATTACACCAAGAAAGGTGGAAGGAAATTATTATTATTATAGATTAAAATAAAAATATAAAATAATAATAATGAATTTTATGAATAAAATAAAATGTAACAAGTAACATTAAAACTTTGTATAAGATAAAAATAATAAAAATTCTCCTGGCATGCAAAAAAAACTTTTCCTGCTGAAAAACGGATATCCTGCTAAAAGACAGTGAATTCACTACAAACCTTGGGACAGTTAAGACATCCAACTTCTCTCTCCAGGGCATTGCTTGTTATAATACAAAGTAACTTCTTCCTTTTATCATATGCAACCTTAAATCAATTGTAACCAAAAATACACACACCAGTACACAAAAATAAATAAATTGTATAATATTAATGTACAATTTAATATGCTATTACTGTTATCTCTGTGTATGTTTTATTTCTTGTGAAGTATGTTTTTATTTCCTGTTAACACAAGGCTATTTCTGCTGCTATGATGTAAGTAAAGCCACTAAAACACATGGGGTTACATGGTGTGGAAGAAGTAGGAACATAAACGTTAATAATGAACAGGAAGAGGAAAGAGTAATCAGGAGGACAGTAGATAGTGATTAAGATTGCATCTAAATTTTTTCAGATTAAAGTTGGCTTGAAAGCATAGAACTAGAAGGGAGTTCCAGAAGTGAGAAGTCCAAGAAAAGAAACTGTTAGCACAGAATTTACAGCTACATCTAGCAAGCTAAAATGAAATTATTTATAGAAAATTCATAGAGAGGCAACCTTACAGCAGTGAGAAAGTGTCTGAAAGCTGAGCAGCCAGATCAGGAATAATAATATTGCTGATTCTTCTTTAGATCTTATCAAGGAGCTCAATGTAAATAACAGGGACACCAGACTATATGTAGCCACAATATTCTAAGCATGGGTCAATGGTAGCTTTATAAATATGTAAGATAGATCTGGAGAGAAAACATTAGCTCACACCAACTTTCTTAGTAGGTGACCTAGCAATGGATTCAGTATAGTCTTTCCATTTCATGTCAGCTGAATATGTTAGCCTGAAAAGCACATTATATGTTTTATATTGAAGTTACATGTGATATCCATTTTAGTTCTTGTTGCTGTTAAAAATCTTTTGGTTTTGGATATTTGATAATGTATGAGATTCAAAGAATAGCTCTTTTCAAAAGTCACATGGTTCATTCACTTGAAACCATTTTCTGAAAAAGCTTTTGTATATAGTTGATAGTTTAAATATTTCTGAATGAGTTGGATGCCATGTACGACATCCATATGAGAATCTACATCTGACAAAGCAATTTAAGAAAAAAACTTAGGTTAATATTTTAGTTTTGTAGCATTCTCTCTGTCTTTTCTACTAATATTTTCATGGCAACTGTTCTGATGAGCTGTCTACATGAATTTAAGTACACTACTAGATTGGCATCTAGGTCTCACCCTTTTACTGTTGAAATAGTTAAATGCAACCACCACTTCTAAACAAGCAGGTTCTTTTCTCACACTCCCTTCCTCTTACTTGCTTCCCTGATAACTACAATTTTCAAAAATTTAAATGCAATGTATATCACCATCTTCTGTTGCCATGATCACATTTCTTCATTTATCATTTCCTTAATCCCCTCTATAAACAGTCTTATCCCTCATTTTTACTCTTTGTAACTCCCTGCATGCTAGTGGCTTTCCCATCTTGCTTGGGGTGAAATGCTTAAAAAAATATCTTGCAGTTTTGAACAAAACTGCTTCTATCACTACCTATTCTGTGTTCATACTCTCATCTCCTATACTAAATTGGTCATAAGTTATCCATAACAAGTATTTTAAATGTTTAGTACTTATTAACTACTAAAATTTTGTAAGATATTTTCACTCTTGCATTTATATTCAATCATCCTCAGTGCCAAAGAAAGCTCTATCTCACATCCTGTATCTTGGAAGGTCACATTCTATAATTTGGAAGCTTACACTCTAAACTTGGAAATTCCTGTTAATACTTTGGAAATACATATACCAAAATTTGGAAGCTTATATCCAATACATGGAATTTCCCATTTGTGTCTTAAAAGTTCATATCCGATACATTGAAAGCACACACCCTGTATCTTTGAATCTTACCCCTTATTTCTGGAAATTTCCATACTGCATTATGAAAGATGATATCCTGTAACTTGAAAATTCAAATGATGTATCTTGGAAGCTTATCCCCTATACTTGGAGTGTCCAACCTGTACCTTGAAGATTTTATCCAATAACTTCACATCCAATATACTGGAAGCTTACAGCCTATGCTTAAAATTCCAGTCATGAACATTGGATTCTTATATCATATACCTAGGGAGCGCACATACTGTATCTTGAAGGCTTACTTGCTATATTTAAAAAACAGACCTGTACCTTGGAAGCTCACATCATGTACTTTGGAAAGTCATGTCCTATGCCCAGGAAGTTCCTGTTCAGTACTTTATAAAGTTTATATCCTATTCCTTGGAACATCATATTGTCTATCTTGGAAGCTCACATCATGTACTTTGGAAGGTCATATCCTGTGTCCTGGAATTTTCTATTCAGTACTTTAGAAAGATTATATTCTATTCCTTGGGATATCACATTGTATATTTTGGAAGTTCATATCCTGTATTTGTAGTATAAATGTATCATGCATTATCAGAACATAAATGTATTATCCATTATCAGAACAGAAGCAAATGGTACTTTCTTTCTTTCTTATATTTTAATGATTTCACCCCAAGCAAGGCAATAAAACCACTAAGATATAAGGGGTTAATGAGTGTGAAAGAATATGAGAAAAAATTATTAAAGAGAGAGTATAATAGAAGAAGAGGAATTAAGAAGACAAAAGATTATGATTGACATTGCATTTGCATTTTTGAAAATCAAAGGTGACTGGAAAGCAAGACGCTGGAAGAGAGTTCCTCAATCATGATCTGTGAGAGAAAAAAAGTACTACTGAATAATATTGATAAAGATATGATATTTATGCTAATAATGTTAAAAGTAAAACTATACTTAAATTATCTACAATTCTTTGATTTATAAATGAAATAAGTATTGATGCAAAAATCTCTAACAAATGAAAATACTCTTGATGCATCCTAATAATTCTTCATTTCATAGAAAATCAGTTGAAAATCAAATCTGAATTGAATAAATATTAATGTTAATTTATTAAACTAATCTTTGATCAGAAGCATAGCGAATTCTGTTTCTTTGAAAATATTATAACAGATTATTTGTTGGATATTTGCATTATTATCCTCCTGAAATAATCTTCCTACCATCTTTCATATAACACATATTAATTTTATAAAGATAGTAAAAACAATAAATGGTGAAATACAATTCCTTTCTATCACTGAAACTTGTATGAAAATGATTATTAAATTTCTTTAAAAGTGAACGTGTGACATTTGAGTATGATGTATACAAGTGATATTCAGAATAAAAGTTACAATTGGGTAAAAGAAATAATGAAATTTGTTTAGCACGGTGAATGTGACTAGTTAATCTAGAGTTAAGTCAATGAGTATTTTTTCAACCCCCAAATCATTTTTGTTTAGCAAGAGTTATTCTGTGTCAGTTATATGAGATTTATTTACATTTGGACTAATATCCTCATCATTGCTGTCATTATCACAAAACTTTGGTCATTATGCTCTTTGGCCTTTTCATGTACCTATCAAAAGCATACAAAACCAAAACACTAACGTGAAAATTCAAAGCATGTTTTCTAATAGCTTTGTCAGATCAAAACTTTTACATGAGTGTCATGCAAAATTGTTCAGAAATATCTAAACTGTCAGCTTTATATAAAGATTAATGGTTAAAAATGGCTTTCAGTGAGTGAAGCCTGTAGGTTTTAGCAAGGACCATTCTTCTTTGAACCCTGTGAACTGGCACTACAGAATCACAAGGCACTGTACCAAATAACAGAAACCATATCACTTGCGGACTATAAACAACATCTAAATGGATAACACTTGTAACTCAAAGAAGAAATAATGACGTAATCAAGATACCAACATTCCATACTACTTCAAATAAAAAAACTGTGCCAAATAACAGAAACCATATTACTTAAGGACTACCAACAGCAGCAACAGTTAAAATGGATAGAACATGTAACTCAAAGAGGAAATAATGACATAATCAAGATGTCGACATTCCTCACCACTTCAAATAAATCATTATGAAGGAAACCCCATCAAGGGTGATAACAGCTATTGGATTTGAGAAACCTATTTTCCTGAAAAATTGTTTTAATAGTGTAGTGGTTTGGTAAATAGAATTGTACCTATTTGCATATGTTAATTAGAAGAGATATAATGTGGATAACAAACTAAGAGACAGGCAGAAGTTGACTACAGATCATGTATCGTAAAGCAACACAATACAACAACAGGAAGTTGTTTGGATGAACCAGAATTTGTTGAGGCTTGGATCCCAGCCCAGCTGAAGCTAGAAAGAGGTCAATTACTTCATTTTCTTCTGATCATTCATAGTTGTCTTTCAGTTTGTTTTTTTTTTTTAGCCCTAGCCTGAGCTGCAAAACACCAGATCCAAGTCTCAACAAATTCTGGTTCATCCAAGTGACTTAAACATCCTATCAGTGACACTATATTGTTGTATTGTGTTGTTCTACAACACATGAACAGTAGTCAACTTCTTGCTTGTCTCTGAGTTTACTAAACATTTTATGTCTCTTCTGCTTAACATATGAGAATAGGTACAATTCTATTTACCAATCCACTACAGTAATCCATAACATCTAAAAAATTAATAATTAATACTTGTTTGTGTCTATTTTTTATGGATCCCATTATTCTTATTCCTCAAATAATTTATTGTATATGCAATTAATTGATCTTATTTTCTTATTTCTGGCACTTGAAACTTGATGCATGACAAATTTCACGCCACTGTAATAAATTCATATGGATTTATTTGAGGAAACAATAAAATTTTGTATCTGTCTATATTTCTGAGATGAGGCACTGTAGCTGTTTGCACTTTTTACATTGTTTAGACTGTTGTTCTCATTTTCATTGCGATATTCAGGACACATGGCCCAATGGATAAAAGCATTGGCTGAAGTAATCCAATGACTTGAGTCAACCAAAGAGTTGTAAGTTCAATACCTGGCCACAACAGAGGTGAACAAAAACTTGGAGAGTTAAGTTACTAAAAGGAGAAACCTGAAACTGAGATATCCAGAAAAGGCATGGCATGTGGAAGTAGAACAATCTACTTCAATGGATGAAATAAAAGGGTTCGATTTGAAATTCCAACATATATCACCTGAAAAAGGCTTAATGTGGCTAAATAGGTGGCTTTTAAGCTAGTACATATATATATATATATATATATATATATGTTATGATCCAATATCCTCGCACCACAGTTATGGTCCAAGGTTAGAACCAAGGAAGAACAACATGAACACAAGAGTAGAATAACAAAGATATATTACAACAGAAATATAGTACAAGAAGTTGAAGTTGTTAGTAATGACTGTCCATCTGGTTTAGAGTGAACTAATATTGTCTCGACTCATTACAACATTCATTCATTATACCTCTTGAGAGGCGCAGTATTTATAGTGTCAGGAAGAGTCTATTATTGTTATAGGTAAGTTCCCATAACACTATACAACGGCTGAAATATTTGTAAAAATGACAATAAAGATGAGGACAACAGTTTGAACAATGTAAATAGTGTAAAAAATTTTGTATGTTATGCATATCTATTCGATTCACTACATCTGTTACAATAAATACACCAAGAACCATTTTATCAAGTGTTATCATATTTTCTAAATTTTAACATGATTAAAAAAAATGAAAAAAGCTTTTCTTTTTGTGATAACCCTTAGAAATGTAAATTTGACCTTTCATTATTATTAGTAAACCTGCTTCCACAGTAGTAAAAGAGAATTCTTGCTTTCTAGCCAAATTTGATATTAAAAAAATTTAAATGCAATGTCAATCATTATTTTATATCTTCTTAATTCCTGTTCTTTTATTGTTCTCTCTCCTTAATAGTGTTTTGTTTTTCTCAGATTCTCTCAGACTCAGTAACCCCTTGCATCTTAGTGGCTTTATTGCTTTGCTTTGAGTGAAATAAAAAAGAATTGAAAATGTTGGCATACAAGGTGACATTTTAACCTTAAAAATCCCCACCACCACAAATAGGGTGCTGTCTTATACTCCAGGTATAAAATGTGAACCTTAAATCTTGTGATTTATGGTAAATTGTTAGCATGGGCGATGTGTGTTGCAACAAGTTTTTTATAGATCACACTTGAGAACAGTGAAACAAGTGGGTGGTTAGTAGGAAAAGTCTTTCAGGTTCCCACAATAGCCTACCAAAAACACAGCACCCACTCATGAGGTATTGTAGATGGTGGGAGTTAATTGATATCTCTCCACCATTTTTTCATTAGAATCTGAGTGAAAAGAAAGTATATGCTTACTGAATTTATTTAATAAATTCAATAAAATACATTTTAAAATATGATTGGGAAAGAGGGTTTTAAAATTTGGGGTCGTCTTATACACCCACTCACCTTGTACACCAGCATATACGGTAGATGTTTAGTATTCAATCCTGTCAATCAGAATATAAATAGCTGAAAGATTTTTTTTAAATAAGGTCAATAAAAATCTTTCTTTATATTTTTTTGGTTTCATTCTTGTAAAATGCATGAAAATTTCAGCAATAAAATCATATTTAATCTTTTATGGACTGATATGTTTAAGAAGAATGATTTCTTATCGGAAAGTAGAAAACATGAAGAAAAAAATCTATTTTATGAAAAAAATAAAAATGAAAGAAATGTATATAAATAAATAACTCAGGAATACAAAGAATACCCTAAAGAACATTTTTCTGAAAACAATCCACTGCTTGCATTTTATGTAAGAAAAGATAAACTTGCCCTTATGCAAAGTTATCAATTCACTTTAGGCCTTTGGAAAATGGTAAAAAGGAATTCTATAGGAATTCCACATCAAAAGATTTGATTAGGTGTTCAATATAATATTTGTGGAGATGCTTTCTCAGTAGACACATGTAATTATGAATATTTTTCTATATATAAATGTAAATGTATGTCAAGTAATTATAAAGCAAGATAAAATATAACTATGAATATACAAACATACTTACAGGTCAATGTACAAACATACACACCCATGTAGAGATTCTTTGTAATCAGAAACATCTAATCATACATGTGTATTAAAATATTACTTATATATCTACAATATTGTATATCTACAGCAATAAGTCTGCTGGATATAGGCTACCATCCAAGCATGGATCCTTTGATGTCTCTGTTGATGAAGAATTCTGCTTCATGTATATAATGGTTGATTTCTACACTGTAGTAGAGTATATGCTTTTCTCCAGTCTGATGCTCACAGATATCTCTCTATATTGTTTTAAGGACCTATGATGGATCAGGTGTATCGCTTCAGTTAATGTGTGAGTTCCTGGAGTTTCTGGGATGTCTATACATTCTATGTTGCAATCATGATGCTCCTTGCTCTGATATTGTTTTTCCATCAGTCATATATCTGATACTGCCACCCTCCAGTGCTGCCCTTTTTATCCTGAGTGACACCCAATCCAGTATAAATGTTTGCACTTCACTCGTTGACATGAGCAAATGTGCAAAACTTACAATATACAATGGAAAATTAAAATCAGTCAACCTCATAATTACAAATAATAACACTCTGATAAAATCCAAACTAAAAACAATGTAGTATATCAGTTTAATTGCCCAGCTGATCAACTGCAGATTTTG
This sequence comes from Acanthosepion pharaonis, assembly GCA_903632075.3. NCBI lineage: Eukaryota > Metazoa > Mollusca > Cephalopoda > Sepiida > Sepiidae > Acanthosepion > Acanthosepion pharaonis. The sequence goes on from CAHIKZ030001129.1 coordinate 293,213, forward strand.
TCAGAAATCAATAATCTATTGGGTTGGTCAAAAAATTTCTTTGCTTATTAAGTAGAAAATTTAATAAATTGAACATACTTTTTGGCCAATACAATATATTGGACATACAGCAACAATCCACTCCTGAAAGAATGACAAACTACTTAACTGATATCAGTGCCATAAGAAAAGCATCTTGACATCCACAAACAATAACCTGTCCCCATGAAACAATTTCTGGTTGATAACACCATTGTTCTAAAGAAATCTGTCTGTCAACAGTGACTATAAAACAATTCAAGACAAACATCAGCCTTACTTTATTTAACAAGAAAGCTTCAGACAATAATCATTGAGGATTAAATATGATTTGATATGACTTTATTACATTTCCATATATTAATAAACTATGAAATAAAACAAATATACTGTCTTTCATTAAGAATAAGGAGAAAAATATATATAGTTGTTAATTAACTAATTACTAACAAGTTATTGTTAAAAACGTTCTCAGTAATTGTTATTTAGTAGTAATTTAGGCCTTTACATGTCTGCACCCAGTCATGGACCTCAGTTGCATGGTTGCCAGGCCTGGTATAAGGATCACCTTGGGTGATACTGATTTAAAAAAAAAATATATATATATATGTGTGTGTGTGTGTGTTGTGTGTGTGTGTGTGTGTGTGTGTGTGTGTGTGTGTGTGTGTGTGTTTTGTGGTTTTAAATCAATGTAGCATATCAATTTAATTGCCAAATGTACGACTGCATCTCTTAACAAAAATCAATCTATTGAACTGGCCAGAATATTTGTTTCCTTATTAAGTAGAAAATTTAATAAACCCCAAACAAAATTTTTGCCCAATACAATACATTCGATACACAGCAACAATCCACTCTTGAAAGGATGACAATCTACTTAAGTGATATCAGTGCCATAAAAAAAGCATTTTGACATACACAAACAACTACGTGTCCCCATGAAACAATTTCTGGTTGATAACACCATTGTTCTAAAGAAATCTGTCTGCCAACAGTGACTATAAAACAATTCAAGACAAACATCAGCCTTACTGTTATACTGGAACACACCTATTCTATAGTTAATAGACTCTCCCACCTATAATAAGTAGTAGTAGGAGTTACTAAGGGCTCAGTGAGTTGGTCAGTCAGTCGATGTCGGACGACCATTAGTCAGATATTAAAGTATCAGCCACCACAACTAGATTGCTGCATCATTAACTATTATATCAAGTTCCTAACGTTTTGTACGTCAAACCTATTTAAAGACCGACTTAGTGAAATACAAGCCTCCACTGTGAAACTAATCTATAACACTTACTTTATTTAACAATTGTTCAAATGAGTTGATCGTCTTCTTAGAAGGCAGCCCAACATAAACGCATGCCACATCTTCTCCTGCAGTGTAAGATTACTACTACTTATACTCAATACACCTTATAACATGAACATGGAAAAACATTAACAACAGACCTTTTGAACATGGCTAATGAGTTGGCCAAAAGCACTTGGGACAATAATCATTGTGGATTATAAATGTATAAGATTTCCTTAGTATGTTACATTTAATGAAACATGTATAAAAGAAAGTTTGCAGCTCAGTTACACAACATACATATTAATATATAAATCAACTAGATATAAGTAAATATATAATCATTATAAATATGATAAAGAGTATATTTGGAAAAAAATGTACTGAATAATCTTAAGTGTCTAATAGAAGGGCAGGGTCATTTATGTATTTTATTTTAGAGAAAATACATCAGTAGGAATCTTGTTTTTGCCAGGTTGTTATATGATGTCATAATCGTAACATCTGAATTCCATTCGTCACCACTGGGTTTTGTCATTCTTTATTTTACCAAGTACTTTTGAATTAAACATATAGTTTACTGCTTGCTGGTCAGTAAGGATAGTAAAATGCCTCACAATTAAGAGGTGAGACCATTTTTGCACCACTTCTAGGATATCACAAGCTTCTTGATCAGCAATAGAGTGCTTATGTTTGTTATCAGAAAGGAAGCCAACCGGCCAGCCTGCTTGGTTCAGTGCAACAGCTACAGGAGTATCAGATTTAATAACTACGGGAAGGTTTTCATCAATAGAATGTAGTAGGGTCTTTTCAATCTCCTCTTTAAGGTCACTGAATGCTTTCTCAGGGTTAGGGTTGAGAGGGGACAAAATAGTTTAATCCAGGTGGAGAATTTTGGTACCCAATTTGAATAATAAGAAAATAGTCCAAATACTTGATGTAATGCTGCCTTATCTAGAGAGATCAGAAGAATCTTAAGGAGATGTAAACATTCCAGGTTGAGTCTAATTGATCCTTGGCTGATCAGATACATGAGCAGGGTGACAGTGTCAGCTCCCAATGTGTTTTTTTTTTTCAAAAGTTAAAAGGTATTTTCAAACAACCCTCATGAATTTATTTAAGGTGATATCATGCTCCTTCATATCATGCTCCTCCTCTTCAAAGGTGGTATACTTTTTCTTGGTGTTTTTTATCGGTACTTAGTGGTACATACTCTTCAAGTATACCAATTTATTATTTGTGAGTAGTGTCAAAAAAGTGCCAGGATTTTACAGCTCTGAGCTTAGTCAGGTGAAATTTGATAAACAAGGAAGGAGGTTGAATACCTATGCCGACAAGACCACATACAGACAATTTGAGCAAAGGGCTTCCAAATGAAATGGAAATGGAAGAATGTCATTGTAAGAAATCATGGCCCAATTACAACACAAGTTACATAAGATGGCCAGTTTCATGTTAGGTTAAATCTTGTTACCCACCAGCAGATCAACCAAGCAAGTGCCTCTAATTTTAGAAGAGAGTGTTAAAGAAGCCATGCTAACAATTCCAGCTGTAGGAGAGACAGGGAGCCCAAGTTGTTGTACAACATGGTGATTTATGAAGCTTTCTGTACTCCCTGTGTCTATCAAGGCATTGACTGGAATATTATTAATCCTAGCATCCATAATGACCTGTGATAAATGTGTGTCCCCAGTAATTGAAACCATTTTTAACTGCAGCTATTGGTTGGCTAGACTTACATGCTTTAGCATAGTGGCCCTTTTTACTCCATCTATTACAGATAGCATTCCTCATGGGAAACTTAGCTCTAGGATAATATATGAGTCCATAGAAATAGCAGCACTTGCTACTAACAAGCTACAACATGGTCGCTCTCATTTAGAGGATGGTTATTAAGAGAAGCATTTACTATAGTTCCATATAGGATAAAGATAGCTTGGCAGCCCCTTCTAGAGTCACAGCCTGGTCATATGCAGTGTTTAACTCTAGTGAACTATTCTCAAGGAGTCTTGTCTGTATATGAATAGACAGTAACCCATTTATGATGGTGTCCTGGATAAACTCATCACAGTTAATCTCAGCTGTCACACGTTTAAATCCACAGTCTTTGCTAACCAGACAGATAGCTTGTAAATACTAGTCCAGACTCTCATCAGTTTTCTGGTTCCTACTTATAAAGACATGGTGGGCTAAAACTCCACACTTTGGCTTGAAATAAATTTTCTCAAGCTTGCCTATAGAGTCTTCGTACATAAGAAAATCAGCGATGTACTCATGTACAAAAGGCTCTATGTAATTGCTTAACAATTTAAATTTCATTGAGTTATCTAAGCTTTCTTCAGGTAGAGACAAAAGGAAATTTGCAAAGGACTTTCTCCAGTGTAGCCATTCTTTACTGGCTGTACTACTAGCCAGAGTAGCAAAGAAATATTATGGTTTCAGCAGTCTTTCCATGACAGTAATATTTTTTTTCTTAAACAAGATCTGGTTCAGCAAATAAATTGTAATAAAACTACAAGAGGCGAGTAACCTTATTAAAGTTTTTTTCACCTAACAAAGACTACAGAAAGTAAAAAAAAAAAAAATATTTTAGTGGAAAAGTCTTTTTGAGACAGAATAGGGGGTTTAAATAGTCCAGTATTGTTAGTTATTTTGCTATAAAATATATTGTTGGTAATTCAACTATAAAATGTATTGTTCGTCATTTTGCTTTAAAAAATGTATTGCTGGTAATTTTACCATAAAAACGTTTTTTTTATGCTTTCATAATGTTTTGGTTTTGTTGGGGGTTCAGTATTTGCCCATAGATGGGAGCCTAACAAGTATTACCACTCTGAATCAAGGTGGACCTGAGAACAACAGCAATTAAGAGGTGGTTCCATGCTCCTCAAAATCTCCAATCCCCGATCAGAAGCCTTGCTGCAAGATTTAGTTCATTATCATACTGAGGAGTATAATGTCGCAGAATGAGAAATCAGAGACTGAAGTTCAAATTCTAGTTGGGTTTGTTACATTTATTTATACGCAAATACTCTTGGGAAAGGTATGAATATATCGCTTCTTCCCCAGTAATGTGTTGTATAGCAGGACAGACTGGGTTCTATAGCCTTGGGTGGTAACCAATCTACCACAGAAAAAAATGACAAACTTCTGTGGAAAAATCTTCTGCCCAGTCAGTCATGAATCAAAAAAGACATGATTGCCCTAGTGGGTATCATGTATGGCACTTAACTGATAGACATTTGGACTATTGTCCTCATCTTTGTTGTTTTGGTCATTGTGCCCTCCAGCCTTCATCAGATATAGATCGATCTGGGTAATTCCCTGTAGGTTACCCAGATCAATATACACCTGATGAAGGTAAGAGGACACAATGGCCAAAACACTGTGATAACAACAACAAAGATGAGGACAATAATCTGAATGTAAATAGTGAAAATAATGATAAGGATGCTAGGTTAATCAACAAATAATATGTATTCCCTAGTGGCATCACTTAATTTATGGATACGAATTTATAAATTTAAATTATTTTATCTTATTCCAGTTATCTGTCCTTTGAACCAGACAGAATAAAATATTTTTGCTCTTGTAACTGAAATATATGAAGGAGTGTTGAAAAGTTCTCAGCCTGACCAAAAAGGATATTAAAAAATATCCTGATGCTTGGTCCTTTTGTCAGATTTTGGTAAGTGCATCTGTTATGGTCCGGTTCCTTGTACCACAGTGATAGTCCAAGGTAGAACCAATAAAGAAGAACTCGAATACGGATATGAAATAACACAGATATATTACAAACAGGAATATATACAGAGAAGTAGAAAGGGTTAGTACAAACAATCAGGTTTAGTAATAATTGCCTGAACACGACTCTGTTTTGGTCTGCCTCTAACTCGACTGACTGATTCACTCTGGCTGACTGACTGACTCCTGACGGACTTCACTCCAGACTTCAGACTGAACTCCCTGCTTCCTCTTGAGGCGCAGTATTTATTACGTATGGAATAGTCCATTATGTTATTATGGGTAAGGTCCCGTAACAGCATCAGACTAAGAATTTTTCATCATGCCTTCATATTTGAAGGTAAATGATTTAATCATAATAATTGGCAATGTTTCAGCCGTTGTATGCTCTGGCCTTCTTCAATTGGTTGGAATGTCTAACTGAACCCTTTATTTCAGTCACTGGGGTAGACTGTTCTATTTCCACATGCCATGTTTAATGGATGTCAATTGTAAGTTATCTCCTGTTAATTCCCCATTGTTGTAATAAATATGGCAACAAAGATGGGGACAATAGTCCAAATAATGTAAATAGTGTACATATTACCTCATCTCAGAAATATAGACAGATAATTGGCAATGCTCTGAGAGATTGCTCTGGTCAACAGTCACATAATCCATAGGTTGTCACATAGAACACACTATGCTGTAGTCTTTGTCACCTTCTGACTGGCTTATATTGCTGCAGATGATCAACGATGACTGTTATTTTTAGCTTTTTCCACCTTAAAGGTTTATCATATGACTACAATGATTAACAAAACTAAAATTAAAGCTGTTTAAAAAAAACCACCTAAATCCCTCAAATTTTCCAGCATTGGATATATTCATACCAATTTCAGCAGTGTAGACACCCTGGCTCTTTTGTGAAACTATCCACAATCTCTACCAATGAATTCTTTGTTCCTGGCTATGTTCCTCTCTGTCAAAAGGATCCTAGGGTCCACATGCATGGCTTCAGTGTTTATATATTTGAAACTCTCCCAGTGGAAAATGGATTGTCACTTGAGTCTCCAGATGTGATTGCAATTTCCACTATTAAACTCAATTAATTATCTTTTCATCCTTTATTGTTCCCCTTCTCCCCAGGACTGTCACTTGTTAGCTAGAATAGCTGATGGTATATAGAAGACTCTCTCTCTACATTCTTCTGCAAATATTTTTGTATATACAACTTCAGTGCTCATCAAGTCAAGTGACTTCATCCCTCTAATGCCACTGATCTTGCCGGCAATTGCTCAAACTCTCACTCAAAGAGTAGACTCAAAATTCTTGTCATGCTTTGCAACTCTGTCCTTTTGGCAACTCTGATCCTGTGGGAGTTTCTGTAGATATTTCTTTCTGCTCATCTATTAAGCAACTACCCCATAATTGCAGGGAATGTTTTTGTTACCAACACACAGACTGGGACAATTTTTGTGACTTTCTTTGCAACACTCCTTTGAGTGAAATTTCTTTTCATGTGAATGCTGTCATCGAAGCTTTTATGCCATCATAGAAATATCAAGAGAAACCACAACCTTCTCCTTGATTTACTGTTGACTGTTTGGTCACTATAGCTTACAGGAATCATGTCTCGCTATACCAATGTGACAGTGCAGATCATAAAAGGTACCTCTTTCTGTCTGCTCATAATAATTGTAAGTGTACCCTCAATGAGACTAAGTCACTGTTCAATGACGAAATGAGACACTATGTTCCCTCACACAAGTTTGACTCAAGTGATTACTGACAGCTTTGTAAAACTGTGTTAAACAAGGGGAAATCCTCAATCTGTCTCCTCAGTCTGAATTATTGTCATCTATTACTGATAAAGTAAAATGTGTTGCTTGAAAATTCTCTTCCAACTCAACTCACATCTCATAAAACTAGATCCTTACAAAACATGCAGAAGTGATGGTATCCCTTTAACAGTCCAAAGGAAATGTGCTCCTGAACTGGCTCCTGTTTTCTTCAAATTCTACAACAAATATCTTCTGCTTCATGCTTTCCAGCTTGTTGGAAATCCTATTCTCTTATTCCTATCTTTAAGAAATTTGGTGAAGATTCTAACCTTTGAATTATCATCCTATTAACATTTTACCACATTTTGGAAAAGTAATAGAAACTCTAATCAACTCTGAACTGTGTAAGCATTTCACTCCACATGTCCTTCTTTCAAATAAACAATATGGATTTCATTTCTCTAGGTCAACTGTCAATAATGTTAACAGTAATAACTGAATTGGTCTATCAGGCTTTAGATAAGAACAGTGAGGTTCAGATTGTGGCTTTAGATATCTTGAAGGTATTTGAGAGAGTTTGACATGCTGGTCTTCTTCACATGCTAAAGTGCTATGGTGTTTCCAGTCAAATTTTCATTTTTCTATCCTTGGACCTACTTTGTTTCTTCCCAATGTCATCAGTTCTCAACTTGGTATTTATGCTAATGGCCCAACTAGATATTCTTGTCTTATATATATATATATATATATATATATATATATATATATATATATATATATATCCACTACACATATAGTACTAGATTGTTCTCATTCAAGTAGCTATACTTATATATGGATATGAACACAGATACAATGAGCTTGTGTAAAAAAGGGTTGAAAATTTTGTGGTTGTGGGCCACCAGGAACCTCTTCTCACCACTGCCAAATGGAGGAAAATGGTATGGCTTGGACACATTACAAGGCACAACAGCCTATGCAAGGCACCATTGAAAGTGGACATGGGAGAGGATGCCAACATAAAAACTGGTTGGACAATGTCAGACAATGGACCAGTATGATTATACCAGAATTGCTGATGGCTGCCATTGATAGACCGTTGTGAAGGAGATTCAATATGGCTTCTGCATTCAGATCCTCCCTACAATTACAAAAGTCAAGGGGATGATGATGATGATGATGATAAACATATATCTATTGAATTTAAAATATGCAAATTTGAAATCAAATGGTTACTGCAAAACAAGATTAAATATTACACAAGATTTAAGTTTAGTTTCACATCTGTTCTATCAAGTTGTGCATTTTTTATAGTTTATGTTAATATTTAACCTCATGGAAGAAAAGAAATTCAGTATCATGTTTGCAATTACATGCACTGTACAATTTTGTGAGGAAATGAATACAACACTGAGAAAGAATACAATTTTTTGCTGTGTTCTCAAGTGCAGTAACTGTGTGTAAATACTACTGATGATTTAGCATGTTTTAAAACTAATAAAACTAATCACTGTGAATAATTATCCTTTGAAGACATCAGCTTTGTCCATATAAAAATGTCTTATACAATACACCATGTTCAATTCTGCACAAATATCTCAAGAAAACCAAAAATAAATCTAAAAACGGAATGTTGGTTATATATCAGACTCGTTACAAATTCATATTGAATTAACTAGGAAGAATTAAAGAACACAATATATCCACTAACATGGACATTGGATTGAGAACTATCTAGGATAATAGATTGAATCAAGGGTTCATTTTGAAATTCCATAAAGATAATCAATTATAACAGACACTAGAAAGAGGTCAGAGGTTATAAAGGCCAAAGTGTTCTGTTTGTAACAACAATGATGAGAACCAAGTATATCAGTATACAATAATAATGGTTCTTTACTGCAGAAAAACTTAATAATTGTGTTTGATTTTCTGAGAAAAGTCTATACATGACAAAAAGTATCTTTTCAGATTTCTTGGTTGTCTCTGCACAGATTTTATGACCAGAACCAGTATGATTAAACATAATGCACAGCCTTATGCCTTTCCTTCATCAACGAGGCACCTTGACTTGAACACCTATTGGGACCTAAGCTTGCCTCAGACCTCAAGTGAAATTCATACATATGATCCATCAATAAAGATGCTGGGAAAATGGTCAATTCCCTGATATGTTTTACCTTTACAAGAGCCAGATTAAACTGTAAATGCAGTACCGCTGTCATATCTGAACTGGAGCTGCACAATCTTCACTTTCCAGACATTATCAAGTCTGTGAAGTCCGAGCAGCTGCAAAAGTGTCTATACAGCCTTCTTGTTGATGGTATATGTTAATATTTTCTGTCTCTCTTGCTATCACTACTTTGATATGGAAAATATTCAGATGAGCTACAATCCTTAGCTCCCCCAACTTGAACACTCCAAGCTAAACCCCACTACACCAAATATACTGAGGCAAACCAATCTCATTTGTTTCCTTTAGTAATGAGCAAGTTCCATTCAGATAATTTCTTCTTAAGAACTGTTGCTTTGAGGAACAGAATCCCTGAAGTATGCTTCCCCAACCACTATAATCTTAAGTCTATGGCTAACTGTTATTTTTCGTAGATATCTACATAAACTGTATGTATTAGTCTTTAAACTCATACAACAAGCACCTTAAGTAACCCTCTATCTTTGTATAGGGTGAAAATTATTAAAAAAGAAAACTCTCTTATTATAGAATGTTCTGATTCTCATTTGTTTCAATCAGAAGTCAGCAAACATGACATGTATCATCTATGAGTGATTGGAATTCTGGGTAAAATAATTTTTATCATTTACTGATAAAAAATAAATGTCATTTCTACTTTGTATTAGAAAAAACACAGCAGATTTTGGTGACTAGGACTCATGCCATTATAACATAAGCCTTCACTCAAGAAAAGAAAACCTGAAGAAAATAAAGTCTTTAGTAAAGAATGTTTTACCATATTCACCATCAGCATCTTCAGCTTAACATTTGTTTTGATCACTGGAACATTTTCTGATTGCCAAAGAATTCAGAAATAGGGAATGCATCAATTTAGATCTCTCAGCTTTCTTTTTGCCAAAAGGCCCAGAATTCTATCAGTAGGGAATAAAAAAAATGTATTTACGTTGCTTTACCATAATTGCTAATGATAGCAATTATGCCATTGATTAATAAAATATCATGGAATTCCATTTGCATCCATTTGACAATGCAATATTATTTTTCAAATAATCTTAAAGTACTTTCTTTCCACGAGATTATCATTATTTTAATCAAATGTCTGTAAAATAATTTTAATTAAGAAGCCAAAGCATCAAAATGCTGTTCAAATAGGTTATTAAAAATGTTCTCTGAAATTATCTTATAATTCAGTTGATTTTTCAACCCTCAGTTTTTCTTGCTTAAATAGTGAAAAACTACACAAACTTAAATAAAATATGATAAAATAAAATACAAAATTAAACATTTGCCAATAGAAAATGGTCATCTGTATTTTTTTTTTACAAATATTTGCTTTCATGCCAACAGTTTTGCCATTTATTTTATTAAGAATAAATATAATCAAAATATGGCAGCTGTTCTCTTTGATTAATTTTAACTATTGGAATGGCCTCAATTCAAAACTGGATCTATTTCCACATATCAGAAATACGTTAGTATTTCTGTTTTATTTGAAATTTTTCAAGTTAAAAGTTTTGTTTGGTTGGGTTAATCAGTTTTATGACATGTCAATCTTTCTTTGGTTATCTAATGTTAAAATCATCATCATCATTATTATTATTATCAAATGCTTTTAACCAGAGACCTTGCATTATGGATGTTCTCTATCAAGAGAGGTATTTATTCATGCATAGTGTTCTTTAGCAACTAGACCTGACCAACATCTCTCTCTCCATGTCAAATCACAGCTAATGTCCTCCTACTCAAAGGCACACCTGTATCCTGGACACATGGCCATTGATTCCATCAGGTGAAATCTCTGCCCTAGATACAAAGTATTATCATTGCATTCACTGTATACATACTCCAGTGTGCTAGATGGCCATTGACTCTACAAAAAGGTTAATCCACCCTTTGATAGATCTTGTTATTAATCCTGTTAGATGTCTAGCCACTCTCCCACCTTAGTTAGTCACTGATGACCCAATGATTTGAAAGATAGTATTGGTTTACATGGTACCTGTAGTACTCGTAGTGATCTGACATAATCTCATATACCGGGAGTAAAAGCAAAATTGTCCAAATAATGAAACAGCAAAATTATCATATTGTTAGATTAAGATTTGAACTGTTGTATCTTAGAAATGATTAAAGATATCTTACTGAAATTCTCCAAGTTTTTAAACACTATTGGACTTAGCTCTAAGTTGAAATGATGATCCCTTTTGCTGTTGTGACTTCCTGATCCAGTTTTCCTCTCTAATACTCTCTCTTTTTGAAACTTATTCACCATTCTCTTGATGGTTCTTGAATGAAGATGAAAGCCAGAGTATGAATGTTGGCACCATTACTGAAGACCTGAATGATTTTTTCCTCTCCCCATTGCCCAGTTAGGAAGACATAGTGGGGCTGACACAAAACAATTTTAACCTGTTCTCTTTCTAGCTGAATAACTCAAAGGGTTTTTTTAGTGATTCTTAAAAATTGTCTCTAGATGGCTAAAAGTCTTATCTGAAAACATTGGAAAAAGAAACTCAATTAGTTTAGTGTTTTTTAGATATTAAACATTTTGTGGGATGGAAAATTATCACATGCTGTTATATGATTTGGACAATTTTGGTACATACACCCAGTACATACATTCATATATATGTTGGACTTCATCTATGTGTTGTATCCCTTCAGTACGTGGACAAACATGGTTCTCCACAGTCTCCTGTCCATTGTAGCTCTTAGTGATTTTTGTTTTTTAGCTATCTCACTTAATTCCTGTTCTACCAATCATTTATACAAACTTGTTAGGTAGGTTACTTGCTGACTTTCCTCTGTCCCTCTTGCCTTCAATATGTTCTGTGAGTATGAAATTTTCCAAGCCCTCTTTCCTCATTATGTAACCTAGAAATTTCAACTCTCTCTTTTTGCTTTTATGTGTAAGTTTCCTTTTTGTTTCCATTTTCTCTAAAACATGGTCATTGCTCACATGTTTGGTCCATGAAATTCTCAGCATCTTTCTGTAGAATCACATTTTAGTTGTCTCAAGTCACTTCTTCATCTATTTGGAGATTGTCCAGCATTCACTGCCATGTAGGAAGACAAATATCACATAACAATTCAATACTCTTTTCTTTGTTTATAATGAAATCTTCCTATTTCTTTATACTTTGCTTCAATTTTTGGAGGCATCTTTTGGTATTTCAGTGCACCATCAGATTTTGGTGTCACACTCTCTGTCCTCTGTTAAAAGTCTTCCTAGATATTCAAATTTTTGTACTTCCTTTTTTGGTGTCTCACATCTTTGTTGTTTCTTTTGCTAACCACTATACATTCTGTTTTTTTTTTCCACCATGTTGATGCAAGTTGTAGGTAGGCTAACTGAATGAGTCACATGTAATCCCATCATGTCCAACATATGTTCAATGTAGGATAGGTCTGGTGCTAATGTCAGTCATGGATGTTACCAAAAGTATGTTGATTAGTAGAGACATCATCTTGGTGGTCATTATCCTTCTTGAGCAGCACATCATCTTGTTGCAGGAATGACAGAAGAGTGTGTTAAACAATGTCTTGGATATACATTGCAATGTTCAACATTCCCTCCACAAGTACCAAGGGTGAAAGTTTTAACTTATGTGCCTGCCCACACAATGATGCCAGGGATTGACTCTGTGTATCTTGTGTGAATAAACTCTGGAAAATGTCATACCACAGTTCTAAAAGGCAATCACTTGCATGAAGGTAGAACCTGCTTGCAACAGTGAACATTATAGGGTACCATTCAATATCTACAGTGAACTTCTGTTAATAGTTAATTTGGTTCAATGTGCTGTGCCAGAGAATTTTCTTGCCAGAATCCATTTTGCACATTTATAAATCTACCATTCATCCGTGCACTGAATACTACTGCTATATATGGTATAGTGCTCCTACTATATCTATCTCAAGATTCTCTACAAAAACAAAAGAAGAATAAATGTTACCAGTTCTGACTTGATATCTCAACTTCAAACCATTTTGGCTTCCCTGTGCATTTTCTATAAAGATTTTCATGGCAATGGTTCTGATTGTAACCTGGCTGAATGTATTTATGTATACTACTAAATTGGCAAATAGTTTTCATCATTTTACTGTTGAAGTAGCTAGATGTAACCATAAGTTCTATTCTAATAGTTTCTTTTCTAAAACTTCTAACCTGTGGAACTCTCTTCCAGTTTCTCAGCCATCTATGTTAATCACCATCTTCTTTCTTCCTGAAATTTGTTCTTTTATTGTCCTTTCTCCTCACTAAAAGTTTTTTTTCATTCTCTTTCACTTTTAGTAATCCCCTTGCATTTTAGTGACATTATCACCTTGCTTGGTGGTGAAATGATTAAAAAAATACTACTGGAGTTGTACTCAACAGTATTGTGGCATAAGTGGAAGTTTAGCACAAGGCATACATACTCATAGTTCTGATAGTATTAAAAAATTTCCAGTAGTCCATATTGACACATCTGGAGTACATTTGCACTGATCTCTGTTGTGAAAAACATGCAGTCTGATATTGTTGACTTTCCAATGCATCAATCTTGACAAGCAACTGTACTGTATCCAGCTAATATTATCACTATCATAAAAATTTGGGGTAATTAAAAATTAATATCTTTGTGACATAATCTATTTGTTAGTGATGACCTAAACGAGTGATCCTCAACTACTGTGCCATGGCACACTTGTGTGCCATGAAATCCTCTTAAGTGTGCCACAAAATATTGTCATAGCATACATATATGTGTGTGTGTGGAAATAGTAATGGTACAGCGTTATTATTTTACTAAATAAACTACAGAAATAGTTGAATAGAAACATTGAAATAAATTAACTTCATATTTGTGTTTATTTTTTTAAAATCTATGATCTTATTTCATAACATTTAAATGTATACCCTTTAAAAATTTTGCAAAGTGTGCCAAGATATTTTTATTTGCTCCTTGGTGTGCCATTGCTTAAAAAGGTTGAGAAACATTGACCTAAGCATTTATTTTTCACTTCTGTTTTGCTTTAAGACAAAAGACCATCATTTTTCTGCCCAAGATTAAAATTTGTATGAATGATTCAATTTTAAATCATTTTCACTCATAGTAAAGACATTTAAAATTCAAAAGTGAATGAAATAATATATGACAAGACAAGCACTACTAGCTCAGATATTATTAACATTTTTTCCTTCAATGCACACAGAGGGAATGTTTTCATTGCAAATGAAATTTCAGTGGAAAGGTAAGCAGTCACTGAGTGCTTTGCCCTTTTAAGGAATGTCAATGAAGAAGAGATGATGTAACAACATTAGAAAGTTTTTCTTCTCATTTGCATACTCAGCTTTGTTTAACTTTATGTATAAAAAGATATTTTGATAGTTTTTCATCAGAAAGTATTATCTTTTGTAATAAAAACAAACATCTTAATTTCTTCTGTTTTATAAAATGATGCCAAGTCTTATATCATTACAATTTACCTCTTCTTATGGATCCATTTTGGAATGGCCAAGTTAAAAAATATTATTATTCACTGTGTTTAACTCTCTGTTCTTTGTACTTTTCCGAATTTAACCATTTTTATTGGGACTCACTTAAGAATTTGTATTATTTCATGGTTCCCCACAACTTCTTATCTTTTGTGGCTCTTAGCAATGTATGTCTTTTTACTACCCCTTTCGCTTGTTGTTTTATCATCCATTTACACAATTAATGTTATAAAATAAAATAAGACATATCTCGGCCGATTTACAGGCAAATACTCAAGAGCGAGAACCGGATGTGAATGGGACAAAGCCCCGTCACAAAATGACCATTATCTTTCTTTACAAATGTTCCCGACACACGTGTTCCGGTCGAAAAATAAAATATTTAAAGTGCTCTATTTTTCGTCCAATAAAAATGCTTCCCTCCTAATTATACTCACTTCATTTCTCGAGCCTGTTAAGCCATAAAAATACACTATAAAAGGGGTCACACGGAAGTTCAACAGGCAGTCCACAGGTGGCTGCAAACAGACCTGTCACGGTCAGGCCGAGCGATCAGCAGCAGGAGAGCATCAACCACCGTCAACATGTGTGAACTACTATGAGGGATCAACCTAGATTCAAAACCGGCTTATGAACTTTACCACAAGGTAGCTGTCCCAAACCCACACGTTCCTGTTGAATAAACCACGTAAATCTATTTCTGCTGTTGTCGTATTTCTTTCTTGCAACCATACGCTTGTCTATAACATTAATTATGTAGGTTACTTGCAGTTAACATTTCCTTTTAATATATCCTGGGTTTTACCTATTTTGTCCATTGTCCACTAATAATTATCCCACAGAGTATCAGCCATTTTACTCCAGTTTACTTCATTTAACAAAAAAAAAAAGTCAGCAAATTCATCTGTTTGACTCCATTCTAGTGACCTTCCACCATTATCGATAGGACTCGGAACTTTCACCAATTGTAATGAATAGATGTTTCCTCAAGAAGCCCCTATGCCTTGATCCCCTAGTGAAACATAAACTCAACCCAGATCTCAAGTGTAACTCACATATGATCCATCACTAAAGATGATCGGAAAATGGTCTTTTCACTGTACCGCACCAGCAAGTACTTCCCTCCTCCTGCTAACCTCTATCCTCAGATCGAAAATGGAGTACTGCTGCCATATATGGGCAGGATCCACCCAGTCTTCACTTCCACTCTTGATAGAATTCAAAAGTGTCTCCCTGTCCTTGTAGATGACAAATTATTTTCCACTCTGCACCCCCTTTCTCAGAGATGAGACATGTCAAGCCTCTCACTGCTCTCTCAGTATTTCTATGCTCAGGTGAACTACTCTCCTTAATTCCATCAGTTCTACTCTTCACAGCTAAAACCCACCATGTTTGCACATTGTAGCAAACCCCCCCTTATTCCCTTTATACCCCTTTGATGAGATGCAAAAAACAGATTCTTTCCACAAACGGCTTCCTTATGGAACCAACTCCTAAGAGGATGCTTTCCTGATGACTACAACCATAACCTGTTCAAGTCTAGGGTTAATTGTTATCTTCCACACATATCCGCATAAGCTGTACCTTTTACTCTGTAACCCTCTACCTCGAGTGGCACCAGGGCTTTGTTCAGAACAAAAACTACTGTAAAAAAAAATTCCTTTTTATATTAAAATTCAAATACTTTATCTTTTTCTCCAATCAAATTCTTATAAATAAAAAACCCAAACTATTTCATCTTTTTGCTGCCATTCATATTCATATGAAGGCCCAACTACTTTAACTGTTTTCCTCCAATCAAATTCCAAAAATAAATAAACAGCAATTTTATTTTGAAATTTAACCAATCACAAATTTAAAATAGAGTGTAAATAGATTTTATACTGCGGAATTTTGATAACAGCTTTATTTTTATTATCCGTTCATTCTCTATTTAATAAAATCTCGTATTAAATGGTAATTTAACAAATAAGCTTGGTACAAACAAATTAATAAAAAAAATTAAATACTTTTAACTGGCTGACCTTACAATAATATACATAATTCATTTTATTCATTTAATTCTCTCACAATCTTCGCATTCATTTCTAAACACATCCTATGTTTTTATTTTCTCCCTATTCAAAATCTATTTCTATTTTCGTACCACCAAATTGAATGCTATAACTGTTTTCTTTTCATTCTTTATTGTTTCTGTCATTCGTTCTTTCTATCTTTTAGGTTCCTGTCATTTTTCCATAACTGCATCTCTCCACTCCGGATCCGTCTCGGCAAAACACAGACACAAAGTTTTGCAATCTGCATTTCTACTTTTAACTCAAACACCATGCCACTGTTTTAACAAAATTTATTCATTTTCCCAGTTCACAAACTATCAAATATGCATACACACACACATGTATATTTGCATGTGTATGTGTGAATATAAATAAAGGAAACAGAATCACATATTTAAAGTCTACTAAAAAGATTTTATGGCATTTTATGCTTAATTTGCACATTTCATGTTTGTGTGTGTGTGTCTCTGTGGGGTGGGGGTTCATATGGATAAGAAATGGTTAAATATTTCCTGGTGGCACCAGAAGTTGGTGTATGAGCCCAAGTAAATACTAAGATTTTACATTCTGATTTCAAAGGCAGGCAGATATTCGCAAATTAAATGATTGATACAATGCAATCTTCTTAGCCCCTAAATTCTTTCCATCTAGCTTTGCACTAGACTAGATTAATCTCTCTCTCGGTCTCTCTATCTCTCTCCACACACACAAACACACACACATATATATATATATATATATAATACACTAGAATTTCCCTTTCCTTCTGCCCTGCCCTGATAGAGGGTAGAAATTTTGACTGATACCAAATCAGTCAGGTTTCAATCCCATCTTGAAGCAATTGAATGTCTGGTCGCACTAATGAGCTGTGATACAGTGAAACGGGCCTATATGGGGATGAAATTATATATATATATATATATGTCTGAATACAGGGTCAGTATAGATGGAATAAAAAAAAAAGAAAGCAATTGAATGTCTAGTCGCACTAATGAGCTCAATACATATATGATTGCAACAAATAGGCCAAAAAAAAACATATATGGGGAATTAAAAAAAACGGAAACATATATATAGGTTTCATTGATTGCCCTAAAATTTTTTGAAATATAAAATTTATATATTGTTATATATATATATATATATATATATATATATATATATATATATTTGATTTTATTCTGCAATCATAAAATTGTCATTCAGTATAGATGGAATAAAATGCATCCAATAACAAAAATCACTATTTTTATATATAAAAATATATATATATATATAATATATAAAGTACTTGTCTTGTTAGTTTTAATATTTGGCCCAGTGGTAAAAATCATAATATAAACATAATGTTGATGTCAAAAATATCATAACATCACTTACAAAAATAACCATTTTGTTTCAACACTTTTTTGGTGTCTTGTTAAGTATTACCACCATGATAGTGTCTGCTGGACCAGTGATTGATGTTATATCAAATGGTCTGGGTTCAAAGAGTTTTAAAATGTTATATATATATATATATATGTGTGTGTGTATGTATATATATATATATATGTGTGTGTGTGTGTGTATGTATATATATATATGTGTGTGTGTGTGTGTACCAATATAAACAAACTTTTCTTTCCATGTCAAGATTTTGCAACAAGTAAATTTATTAAATTTTCAAAATGGAGATATTGTCTTACACTGTTTAAAAGATAATGATGTAATTTAATACCCTAATAAATGAAAGTGAGTAAATATTGTAATGTTGTTTTCAATTAAAATACAAGTATACTATTTTGTTTTTGAGAATTAATAAAAAATTTTCTTTTAAATTTACAACGGACCCTAGATTCAATTTATTATATATATATATATATATATATATATATATATATAAATTTAAAATACCCCATAATTTCACCCTACAATTTTTTTTTAAATTTATAGTGTAATTAAAATATTTAATTAATTATACTCTGATTTGTAAATTAATTTTATATTATTAGGATTCACTTGAATTAATACCAATGGATTATTACATATATATATACATATATATATATTGTTAATATTAAAGCATATGCAAAATAAATGTGAACACAGTATAGGGTATATTAATTTTTTGCCCTAATCTGTCTTTTTGTTTTTTGGACATATAAATTACTTTTATATATTGTTTTATATATATAATCTTTATATATATATATATATATATATATATATATGTATACGCACACTCTTATAAAATAAAAAAAAACTTTTTTATTTAATTGATTTTTTTAATAATTTTATTTTATTCTCAGCAATAGCCTATAAAAATTGCCTATTTACTTGTTTGGGATGTTTTCCACATTCATTACTTATGTTTGGTCTATAAGGTTTCTCTTTGTGATTTTTTGCTTAAAAAGTTGTTGCATTAAAAGGCATTTCT
The DNA here is from genome assembly GCA_903632075.3 of Acanthosepion pharaonis. Taxonomy (NCBI): domain Eukaryota; kingdom Metazoa; phylum Mollusca; class Cephalopoda; order Sepiida; family Sepiidae; genus Acanthosepion; species Acanthosepion pharaonis. The sequence goes on from CAHIKZ030001129.1 coordinate 312,181, forward strand.
AAAAGTTTATTTAAAATAGTTCTGCTACCAAATAAATGTTGTAAATATTTATAAAATAAAAACATAAAAATATGGTATATATTTAAATGTAAAACATACATAATTTAAAAATATATACTGACTCATTATTTACAAAAGGCTTAACACACATGCAAAAAAATCCAAAACAAAACATATATATATATTTTCTGCAATTTAAAAACAAAATTCAAATACTATGAATTCATTTTGACGACCTTGTATCAACAATAAAATACATTAATTTTTATTTTTAAAGACTTTTAATTGACAAACAAAATATGTATATAAATTTGTTGTTTCACTTTTACAATTTGATTTTCCCTCACCTCTTTTTTATAAATGAATGGAACATTTATGGTGGGCTATCTAACTAACAAGGGCAAATCAAACATATGTTAATCTGTTTCAATTCTTTAAGGACTACTATGAACATTTGACGATACACTCAGAAAAAACATTATTTTAACTGATAACCCATGATAAATTTACCAAATAGATTTAGTGATATTCTAATCTAAAATTTTACTACTTCACTATAACTGTTGGTTAAATTTACCAAATAGATTTAGTGATATTCTTAAAATTTTATAGCAAAACATTAAATTGCATGGGAAAATCTGATGGTGTATTCACTAAGTTGCCTTTAGTGCCCATTTTATTTAATTATTCTGTGGCTCATGCAAAAAAAAATTTTGATATATATATATATAATACATTCATACTAAAAAAAGCTGAAATAAAAATCTTGAATGTTTAAGAAAACTCCATTCCACTCTTTGTATGTTTAATATTAATAATAGATATTTTTCCTTGATGTGCTTGGAGAATCTAATAGTTATCATTTTACTATTTCACTACAAAAAAAAAAAAAACAACAAGCATAAATTTTTGTCTTCTTAATTATTAAAGTGAATGTCCTCACAAATATAAAATAGCTTCTATAGAAACAAAGTATTTTTCTTTGTATACATTAATTTAGAAAAAAACTGAGTAACATAAGACAAACAGTTAATAATTGTTTCCCCAAATCATGTCAATAAGGAACAAATGAAATTTGCTTTAAAGAATTTTTGGAAAAAATAACAGAAATTCCAATCTTTGTCTAAACAAAATAAAAACATCATTAATTTATTCTGATGTAACCAGATACAGCAATTTCTCATTTATTATTTTTAAAAAGTTAAAACCTCTAAGTCTGCAGTTTTTCTTTATACAATCAAAAACTGTAAAAGTTACTCTAACTGAAATCAAGTTATCAAATTGTTTCATTTTATATACAGATAGATATCAGGCATATGTTTGAAATATATATATATATATACATATATATATATATATATATAGCCCCTCCTGTTTGCCTCAGGGTTCTTGATAGGCTCCAGAGGCGGATATGCAATATAATTGGCCCTGATCTGGCATCTCATCTACAGTTACTTTCTCACAGACACGCCGTCGCCTCTCTCTGTCTGTTTTACAAATACTTTCATGGCAATTGCTCCGAGGAGATGCATTCGCTGGTTCTCAGACTTCATGAGTTCAAGCGCCCTACGAGGCTGGCATCCCGCTCTCACCCCTTCACTGTCAAAACTCCTAAATGTAGCTGTCTCTTCTACTCCAATAGCTTCATGTCTTGCACCTCTCGCCTGTGGAACTCCCTTCCTTATTCCAGTTTCCCTGAGAGCTATAATCTCCAGCTATTCAAATGTAATGTCAATCGACATCTCCAGTTGATCTATCCACTACCCTTCTCCTCATCCTTTCTTCTATCACTCCTATCTGATTTTGCTCCAAATTTTCTGTAACCCCTTGCGTCCTAGTGGCTTCCCGCCTTGCTTGGGGTGAAACGCTTAAAAAAAAAATACTAGCTTAAAAGCCACCCTATTGGATGGCATTTAAGCTAGCTCCTGTAGAGGGCTCTTGATTAGGCCTACAGCTTATTCAGGAGTTTGAAAGTTTTGCATGTTCTCTGCACTGGAAGCTCTCCTGGCTGCAGTTTGATCTGGTTTTTCATTTACCCAGGACTTTCTTTTTCCTCTCTGTAGCTTTGGCTTTTGTGATTGCAATCTGGTCCTCTGCTAGCAGAGATTTCTTTTTGTCAGGCATGGTGCTGTTATATGCAATAGGCAACAATTAACTACAAAAGAACTCAAAATTGATTGCTGCATTTAAGTATTGCATTAATATTTAAGCTTAGCTTTTAAAAGTTCAACTATAATTCTTCTGCCGCCACTTAATTTAAAGACAGTTTATTTCCAAGTTATAAAAATTGTTATTGTACAAAAAAATTTGTTGCAAAAAATCATTTAAAAATATAATTGAAAACACTCACAGAAATGAAAAATTGGGAATCCAAAATTTCTCTAACATGAGCTGTTAAAAGTTAGAGACTTATAGTTCTTTAATTGAAAAGTGTGACACACTGACATTCACATTTATATATATATATATATATATATATATATATATATATATATATATATATATATATATATAGTCAATCATGTTTTGTTGAATAATATAGACATATTATCTTTATTTATTTTTATAACTCTTTCTAGTTCTCTAATTAGCTTCTTGATGTTAAGTTGAAATTCATCAAGTAACTGTGATCATTATGACAGTGATTTTTGTAAATATGCATGAAAATGTTCTGTTATAATTATTTAAAAATTTTAAATTTATCTGTTGTAGTTATGGATGATTATGAAAATAAATAGACATATTATATCTATATTATTCAATATTATGTCTATATTAGTCAATAAAACATACATGAATGAAGATATGCTGTCTAAATATTTATATATATATATATATATATATATAATCATTTCATCCCAATCAAGGTGATGATGTCAGTAGGACACAGGGGGTACTACAGGAAGTGAAAGACTTTAGTTAGGAGAAAGGGCAATAAAAAAACAAGGTTCAGGAAGACAGAAGATGGCAATTGAAATTGCATTTAAATTTTTGAAGGTTGTAGGTGACAAGGAAGCAAGAAATTGGAAGTGGGTTTTACAGCCGAGAAGTGTGGGGAAAAGAAACTATTAGAATAGAATATATGATTGCTTCTAGTGAGTTCAACAGTAAAATGGTGTGACCTAGTTGCATATCTCGTAGCACATTTAAATTCATGCAGCTGAGGGACTAAGAATACATGAAAATTTTTGTAGCCTAGGAAAAATCAAGGACAAGGAAGATAACAATATATAGGGGGAGATAACTTGAATATCAATATAGCAGTTCCCTATTGTTGGAACCTAGAAGAGGTTACTGATTGAGGAATAATCAAAATGGAGGTTGGAAGTGAAATAACAATCTTTATAACATCACCAAATTGAATACTCGCCAGCGGCATGAAGTAGGTAAACTATGTTACATACTGTCAAACATTGAGATATCTAGGGCCACAGCCTAAACATTGACATTCTTACCTAAAGCTTCATAGACAAATTCAGTGATGGTTGTTAACAAATCAATGATAAACCTGGAGAAATGAAAGCCATATTGTTTACCCAAAAGAAGGCTATGTAAAGTAAGATGCTTTACCAATTTGGTGTTGATAATTCAAGGGATCAGATGGTTTCCCAAAGTTCTTAACAGCAGGAACTACAGAAGAGGACTTCCAACAAATTGGAAAGCAAAAGTAGTGAGACATTTATTGGAAAGCAAAAGTAGTGAGACATTTATTGGAAAGCAAAAGTAGTGAGACATTTATTGTAAAGTTTATTTCCAAAAGGAGACTTACTAATGTTTTAAAATTAGCTAGATGTAACTGTAAATTCTGTGCTAAAAAATTCTTTTCTTGCACTTCTAGTTTGTAGAACTCTCTTCTGGTTCTATGCTTTCCAGCCAACATTAATCGGCAAAAATTTAAATTCAATGTCAATCACTATCTACTGTCCTCCTGATTACTCTTCTTTTGTTTTTGCTACTTAGTAAAGTTTCTCATTTTAATTCTTCCACACCCAAACCCCTTTTATCTTAGTGGCTTTATTGCCTTGGTTAGGGTGAAATTGATTTTAAAAAAAAAAATTAAGAATATTTTTAAATTTACATAATTTGATAATGGTGGGAGAAAGAATTTATAGAATTTTAATTCAGTATGAGGGAAAACAAAATTTCTGCTGCCTGTATGTTCTTTTATCAAATGTGACTTAGAGCAGCATCCATGGTACACAGATAAGACATTGTGATGTGTATTTATACAATGAGGTTGAAATGCAAGGAAGAATTATTCTTGTCAAAGATAAAAGTAATAATCATTTATTGAATTATCCATTGAAAATATTTTATGTTTAATAATTAATATTTATAATATTAGTCAGTGCTTATAAATGAAAACATTAAGTGGTATACATTTTTCTTGTTGCATATCCCATTTAATTTTATAGTTGTGTGTGTGTGTCTGTCTGTATGTTTGAAATATAGTATAAAAATTATGATAGACATGAGTAGACACACACACACATATATATATATATATATATATATATATATATTCTTACATAATATATATGAGCATATATTTTGATATGAATATACATATACTGATATATACATACACAAAATGTGTGCACGTATTTTGATGTGTTAATGTGAACACAAAGAGTCACATATATATGCACACCCGTATATATACACACACACACACACACATATATATATATATATATATATATTAAAAAGATGAAGAGGAAACCAGTAAGTGGGTAATTATTCAAATTTTAGCCTCAGGGAGTTGATGCTATATGGAGTATTGAGAGGAAGAAAGGGAAAGAAAAGAAAGAAAACTGGAAGGAGGAGTAATACAGTCCATGAATGAAAAATGTAATAATAGCATTTCTTGCTTTTGTTATTGTTGTTAGTCAGTCAATCGCTGAGCAAATTCACCAAAACATTAAGTCAATCTAATTTTTACTTTCACTTTCACTATTGTAAAACATTCACTTGTAGAAGCAGATAAATGTCTCCATTATACGTGTGTGTGTGTGTCTGTTCTGTTCAAAAGAACATGTTTAAGTGAAGGCCTGCTGCCTAAATATAAATGCACAAGACCAATCCATTTAAATGTGTAGGTATTTTGCTTATATATATACAGATAGATGCATATAAAAATTCAGATATAAATAAATGTATCTACAAAGACAATAATAATAATAAAACAAATGACAATCATTTAATGTCCTATACAGTTTCCTTTCTTTAAAGTTGAGAGATATTCAAATATTTTAGAATGTTCTCAAATTCAGATTTGAATGCTTAACATTATTTTTTCTCAATGTATAAATACAATTTTCTAAATAAAATTTCTCTTTGTTTTGATAAATCTTCAAAAAGAATGAAACATGTTCGTATCCAAGATTTTCCTCTTGTCAATTCTTTTATTAAATATATATAAATATACATATTAATAATTGTTTGTATCTTTTAATTAAGTGCATGTATATATTTCTGTTGACAATGTATAAAATTTCAGATTTAACTAAAACTGTATCTCCAAAAGGACAATATGAATAAAGAAAAAAGTCTAAGACAAATTTTCCTTTTGTCTTTATTCATTTTGTCTTTTTACAGATATATTTTTATCTATATCTAAAATTTTACATTCTTACAGAAACAGATAAAACTTTCTTAAAAATTGCATTTAGGAAAACCTTAAACATCAGTGTTCACTTAAAATACTCAAATTATCATATATATATATATATATATATATATATATATATATATATATATATATATATATATATGAAATGAGAGAAAGAATAGATGGAGTAAAATTCCCCTGTTCATAGTATTTACTTTTAAAAAAGTGCTCAATACAAAGTAGAGCAATATATTAATTTTTTTATTATAAATGATTATAATAAAAACATGTTAAAATCACTACGCAAAGCTTTCATGTTTCAATACTTTCTACTTCAATACAATCAATGTATTGAAACATCAATATATATATTATTGAATATATTTTGCCAGCATGCTTTTATTGAGACATGTTTCATTGAATAACTTAGATATGTTTTGTCTACTTATTTTCAGTTGGTTCCTTTCATATTCACAAAAAAGATTTTTGGTGTCATTATTAAAGGAAGATAGAAAATTGCCATGTTGATACATATTATTTATTCCAAGTACTTTTGACATTAGCACAATGTCATCATCAAGTTTTTGTTTATTTCAAAACAAATATTGTAGTGTTCATCATTTTTAAAGGCAAAATTGCTGTGTTCATTTGAAAATTAAAATGTGTCTGAATTATTCAATGAAATATGTCTCAGTATATATATATATATATATATATATAATACTGTTGTGGTGTCCTAAAGAGTCTATATTGGACTCTTCCACCTACTATAAGATTAGAATGAGAGAAGGCCTTGTGGGAACAGTCAAATAGATTGAACGCTGGTTGTGTAATACTCTTCTGTTGTACTTACTGTTTAATATATATCTGTAACACTTGTTTTAAGATGTTGTGACCATGTAAATGGTTATAGAATTCAATCTATTCAAATGTTCCCCCAAGGCCTTCATCCTACTAATCTTATAGTAGGCGGAAGAGTCCAACATAGACTCTTTAGAGGGAGGACACCACAACAAATATATGTATGTAATTATATAGATTTAAAAAGTAGTAGCATAAAAATTTTGTTATATTGTTGATATATATTTGTATATCTACAAAAATGCGACAAAATGCACAGATAACAAAATTAGCTCGTGAAATACAATAAGAAAAAATGATCTTTTTCTTACATATATTTTCCTGGTGATAACCCCATTATCTGAGGGTGGGCTGATACTTCTCACTGCCAAACATAAAAAATAAACTAGAACAATGTAATGGACTTGCTATTTCAAAAACTCAGACTGCAGTTTAATACAATTATCACATGGTTCTTAAAGTTTCTTTAAAAGAAAATTGAAATTTAGTCAGCAAAATACTGATACAAAGGAATGGATCAGACCAAGAATTTTTCACCATTTCCTTGGATACTTGCAGAAACAGAAATATAAATAGCAACCATTTAATAGATTCAAATAGAAACTTAAGCAAACAATTACTTTTACATGTGCTATTTTGGATACCATTTCAAATGTATGCACACATATATGTATGTATATGCTTAATTACTGGTCAATTTGCATCTTTGTTTTACATACAGTTGTATGCATATATTCTATAAGAAAGAATGATATGTTAATGTATTATTTTACAGTGAAATGAATATGAGGTAATGGAATAACCTGTCACCCCCATGAGTGACTACACTATAGGTAGGAACTACCTATAAGTATTGGTAAGTCAGCGGACTACAGAGACTATCTAGTTGGGATCTGTTAAGTATGACTCAAACTTACACAAGAACTACCAACCTTCCAATAGTAGCACTACTGAATTGACTTGCAATGACCTTGTGCATAACTGTTACCTTTATTCTTACTGTACTGGTTTTGTACAATAAATCTTTACTTATTTTATCCACTTTGTTTTTCAAGTTGTTATGGTGAAAGGCACCTATTCTATAGTTAATAGACTCTCCCACCTAATATAAGTAGGAATAATAAGACAAACGAGGGTCAGTCGATGTCAGACAACAGAAGTTGACTGTTAGTCAAATACAAAAGTAGTCAGCGACCACAATAAGATTACTCTGTGTAATACCTATTAAATCAAGTTCCTAACGTTTTGTACGTTGAACCTAGTTCGATCCGATTTAATACAAATACAAGCCTCCACTGCAAAACAACTCTACAACACAAGCATATATTCCTATTTTCATGGAATGTAACAGAATGAATATTGTTTTCCTGAAAAAGAACGTTTTTTATTAGTTCTTGTATTGAAAAAGTGTTTGATAAAGTAGAACACAAAGAAATGTTGGAACTGCGAGGTAACCTTGACATATTTGCAAAGGATATTAGAATAATCCACAACCTATACTGACAACAAACTACCTGCATATGGATAGAAAATAATTTCAGTAAATATATAAAAGTAGAAAGTGGCAAGGATGTACCTTCTCATCAGACATATTCAACTTATACAATGACGTGGTTATGAGAGAATTAGAAGTCCTACCAGGATTCATTATTGTTGGACACAATATTAACAACATAAGATATGCAAATGATACAGTATTTATAGTAGACACAGAATATAAACTACAAGAACTCCTACAGAAGGTAGTGAAGGAAAGTGAGAAGAAAGGACTAAACGTCAATTGCAAGAAGACAGAATTCAAAAGAAACATCCCAACATAAAAATTACAAATTGGAGATACCAAAATCAAACAAATATAACAATTTAAATATCTGGGAAATAGTTTAACAGGGGTTAAATCTAAAAATGCATTGGGATAGTGATAGATGCCTTCCAAAAGCTAAGAAAAGTATTAATAAACAAAGAAAGCTTGTTAGAAATAAAGAATAGAATATTGAATTGTTATGTAATATTAGTCCTCATATATAGTAGTGAATGCTGGACAATCTTCTCATAGATGTGACTTCCAGCAACAGAAATGTGGCTCTACTTGAACAAAACATGTGAGCAATGACAAAGTTTTAGGGAAAAATGGAAACAAAAAGCACACTTATACTTAAGGAAGAGATAGTTGAAATTTATAGGACACATAATGAAGAAAGAGGACTTGGAAATTTTGATACTCATAGGGCAAACTGAAGGCAAGAAGGACAGGGGAAAACATTTCATGACCTATCTAGAGAGTTTGAGTAAATGGGTGGTGGGGCAAGGTTTAGGAAAGGTAACAAGAAGATAAAATTTACAAAAGAAATACAAAGGTGGGGAAATTGTAGAGAGCCATGATTGTCAACACTCTGGAGGAACTTGGCACACAGAAATAGTAGTATTGAAAGATTTTTATGCAATCAAAAATTAAACCTAAATTTAGCCACAAGAGTCGTACAAAAACAAATATCTATCTGATATTTTCCAAAGTATTTTCATTACCACTAAGTAGACTTTGCTCCATTCCTGATGAATAGACAGACTCTCAATTAGGTACCATACCTCAATCACTTATTTGGATTAAAGCTCACTTCAGACCTTAAATAGAACTCAAACACTACAGTTCAAAAGTTTGAGAAACCCCTGGTAATTTCTTAAATTGGCCCCAAAAGTAGTTGCTCTGTACTTTAAGTAAGAAAAAATTATTATACATGGTTAAAAAAGGGATTTTTTTTATTCTGACAAAATGAAAAAAGCATTATATGATTAAAATTTGCTCTTGTCAAAATAACCTCCTTTAGCCTTGATTATTGCAGCACAAATTTTTAGCATTCATTGCAAAAGTTTCTCAAAGTATAAGTTTGATAATTTATTCCATTCTTTCATTTTTTTCACTCTTCTGTCAAGTTCATCCTATGCTAATTCTGGGGGTGGCTTCAAACTTTTGAACTGTAATGTATATTTATATCATAACTGAAGATACTGAAAGAATGGTCAGTTCCTTGAATCACCCCAGAAAATATCTAACTCCTGCTACCATGCTCTTTACAAGTGTCAAAGAATGGAGTATTGTTGTTATATCTGGGCTGGTGGTGCCCAGTCCTCACTCTCCAGCCTTGACAAAATTCAAAAGCATTTACACAGCCTTGTCCCACAGATTCTGCTACTACTTCTATGACTATTACTATGGCAAATGTTCTATTGAGTTACTTTCCTCAGTCCCACCAGCTCAGACCTTCATAGCTAGGACCCCTTGACCCACATGGGAATAACTCCCCATTCCCTTCGTTTCCTTTGGTAAGGAGTAACTTCCACTCAGACAGCTTCTTCATCAGAACTGTTACTTTGTGAAATAAACTCCTAAGAGGATGTTTGACCACAACATATGACCATGTTACCCAAAATTCAGCATTTTTAGGGTGACATAAAGATAAGATGTATACAACCATCAGATGGTAACTGAAGTTGTTTTTTGCAGTTCAACCTGCAATTTTCTTTTAAATGTCACGACCCTTCAGGATTTAGGCAATCATGACCTACCACATATTCCTTCTTTATTATCTGTGAATTCTCATGCCGTCTCAGGTATGATAGTGATTTTGTGTTGACTTCTTGATAGTTTGAAATTTTGAGTTTCACTTCTTTTATACTCGGTGCCTCCTAAGCCTAGAAAGTCAAATCTACTCTACTACTTATTCCACATATTCATGCCTTTTCCAAGGGTATTAGTGCAAAATGGATGCAACAAACTCGGCCAGAATTTGAACTCAGATCAGTGAATCCACTTTCTGACCTCATAACTACCTCACTACCCACACATTAGTTATGACTGCAGGGTGAAGAAAAACCTGACAACCTGTACCCCAAAAATTTAGAATAAATAGGATCATCAAAAGATAGCTTATGTTGAGCATTATATAGGATTATTATCAACTCTACCACTTTATTCACACAGATGCAATAGTACTATAGCTACTCTATTACTATTTCTATGGCAAATAACCAGATGAGCTATACATTCTTTGGCTTCACCATTTCTGAAATTACAGCATGAACATGCTATGCTATTTCTACAGATTTGAATCACCCTCATTTTCTATATATTCCAAATGTAAAATGAAAGTTTCATTCAGATAGGTTCTTTCCAAGAACTGCTACTTTCTGAGACAAATTCCCATGTAGGTGATTTCCTGAACCATATTATCTTAACTGTTCAAATCAAGGGTCAATTATTATTTATCCTCTTTATCCTCATCACATCATACGAACTCCTCTTTCATTCATATAATAAAAATATCTCATTAAAATTTCAACAGTAACCCTCTACCTTGAGTGACTCTTAAGCCTTACATTGGTTGAATTCTATTGTTAAAAAGGCTTCAGAAGGAAAAGTATATGAGAAAATCAGATAATAAAAAACATTATCCGTCTATATTTCTGAGATGAGGTATTATGTACACTATTTACATTATTCAGACTATTGTCCTCATCTTTGTCACCATATTTATTACAACATTTCAGGTGGTTGGAATGTTGAACTGAACCCTTTTTTTCACTCACTGGGGTAGACTGTTCTTGTTCCACGTGCCATGTTTTAATGGATGTCAGTTATCAGTTATCTCCTGTTAATTTTCCCTCTGAAAGTTCTCCACTGCCTTAGCCAGGTATTGAACTCACACTCTTTGGGTTCTGTCACTGGATCTCAAGGATACATGGGACAATGGATAAAGGCATTGGTTAGATCCAGTGACAGAACCCAAAGATTGTGAGTTCAATACCCGGCTAAGGCAGTGGAGAACTTTCAGAGGTAAAAATTAACAGGAGATAACTGATAACTGACATCCATCAAACATGGCACATGGAACTAGAACAGTCTACCCCAGTGAGCGAAATAATGGGTTCAGTTTGACATTCCAACCACCTGAAGAAGGCCAGAGCGTACAACAGCCGAAACCTTGTAATAAATATGGCAACAAAAATGAGGACAATAGTCCAAATAATGTAAATAATGTAAAAAACATTATGATATAAATTGTGCAATAAAAAGTTGATCAGAAAATAAAAATACCTCCCAAAATATCTGTATATATTTTTTATCACTCAAGGTAGAGGATTAAAGAGTAAGAAGCATAGTTCATGCAAATATGTTGATAAGATAACAGCTAATCCTAGATTTGAACAAATTTAAATTGTAGTGACTGGGAAAACACCCTCTTGGGTGACCTTTTATTTGGTTCCACAGAGCAGCAGTTCACAGAAAGAAGCTACTCAAGTGAAACTTACAATGTACGTAGCATGGCAGATCTGAGCCGAGAAGGTTAGAACTGTTAGAACTAAGAAATGTAATTCGTCTGAGCATTTTTTATGGAAATTGCGATAAAACAGCAAGAGGTTTACAAAGTTTCACCTTTGAAAAAGTGGTTTTGGTCTCTACTGAGACTGGAAGATGAAGATTGTGCAGCTCCTGCCCACATATGACAGCTGTACTCCATTTTAGGCATGATCTGGTTCTAGAGCAGAGGTCACCAAATTACAGTCTACAGGCCAGATCTGGCCCCTGATATCAGTTCATCCAGCCCACCACTTCACTGGGCTACAAATGAACTAAAATATAATTATTTATATGGAATTATCAATAGATTGTAGTTAAACTTACTATGTAGAAAAATAAGTGTATGTAAAATGCCAAAATTTGGCCAATCTGATTTTTGCATCTGACAGTAATATAAGTTTTAGAAAAATCAGTGAAATAAAAAATTCAGCGATTTTTTACAAATTTTGATATCCAAGCATTTTTGTGTAAGTTCCTGCAATGAAATTTCCAAGAGAAGTGATTACAAGCCTGCTACAACAATTATGTTTTAACTTGCATTGCTGTGTTTAAACCAGTTTGAAGAGTGCCGTATATTAAAAGAACTGACTTCAGCGAATTATATCATACATTTTGCTTGAAGTTAAAATCTAGAGTAAAGTCAGCACATGTAACGAGGTTGACTGATGAACATTTGAAAGCATTTCTCTTGGTTGGATGCAGCAAAACCAAAACAAATATTAATTATACCTTAAAAGGTAAATATTAATTATACCTTAAAAGGTAAATATTAATTATACCTTAAAAGGTAAACGCCACTTTCACAAATCTCATTAACCTTTTGTGCTGCTTAATTTGTGAGATTTGGATATGTGTACACTTGGTGTAATATAACTATTTTATTGCTATTGTCACCTTCTTAGATAACTTTTTCATAAATAAGTATGTTTGTTGTCTTTATTTTTGTGCATTCAGTGTTTTGTATTGAACAAAATGGTTATCTGGCCCACACT
>CAHIKZ030001129.1:330000-387500 GCA_903632075.3 Acanthosepion pharaonis
ATCAACAATATTAACTCACCTGCAAGATCCAAATTACAGAGAATCAACATTATTTATGAATTCCCATGTCTCTGAAGGAACTGCGTTCCTGATCAAACCAAATCCATAAATAATTATATTGGATATACTACAACATGTCTAACAAAAAGACTCATGTTACATCTCACTGATCAATTAGGTTTCATTTTAATACACATGGAAACTGACTAAACTGCAACATACTCATTGATAATACAAATATAATAGCCACATCTACATGTAAAATAAAGGCTAAACATAATGGGAAGGATTATTAATAAAAGAAAAAAAACTATCAACTATGAACATGGCCACGATGTAATGAGTGTATTTGGAAAATAAGGCATTCCTAAAACTCGAGAAACATACATGAAACAATCTATATGTTCAGTTAAAATGAAAAATAAAATAACCTTGATAATGGCTAAAAGTATAGCTGAAAGCACTTGGACATACAGAACATTTATACAATTTCTATATAATTAGTGTCCAGAAAAGAAGAAAATTATAAGAACACAAGAAAAATTAAATAAAATACTTAACCACCCTACCATTTTAGGCATTTTTAATGAAACCTATATATTTATATATAATGTAATATAATAATATAATAATATATATATATATATATATATATTTTCAAGAGGATAATATCCAGGGAGAACTCTGTGTACAAGACAATACAAGAATAAAATATAAAAAGTTCAAATACTAATATTCCATGGTTAATATTACATTGCAGTCATAAACAATTGGAATTGGATTGTGTTTATGATTCCAATGTAATAAATTATAACCATGGAATATTAGTGTTTGAGCCTTTCATATTATAAAATGTAACAAAAATATGAACTTTGGACAGTTTATTAACAATTTTAATCATAATTTAAAACACTTTAGTCATAAACTATAAATACAATATGAAAAGCTGAATAGACAGACTTTTCATTGTTATTTAATAAAAATGGTTTGGATGAATTGTTGAGACTATATATATATATATATATATATATATATATATATATATATATATATATTATACTTGGTGGCAAGAAATAGACTGAAATTGAAATGAAGATTTCCTATATATCTTCTTCTCCTTTGCATCATGTTGATATGAAGTTAAATACATTTCAAATACTAAAACATTTATAGAATTTGAGAAACTCACAGATATAATAATTTACAAATATCCATAAATTCAGAAGGAATCTAGTCACAGAAACATAAACACACATACAAACATATTCACATACACAGTATCCACTTATAATTTCATTATCCCATTTATACTTTTACGCATACAGGCAAACACACACACACACACACAGAGGAAAGGGGCTTACAACAACCCTGCAACTATTCATCAGGCCATTTCCAACCCCATTCACTAACTTTACTTCGGACACCATTCCAACCACCTCAAGTTCTACCTCCTCAGGGTGGGCCAATTGAGATTACAGTTGCTATGCCAACCAACTGATAATATTCCCCACCCATCCCGGAAAATCACCCTGACCAGACAGACACTTTGTTGGTGATTGGTGGTTGCATATAATGCAATACATGAAGAGGCTACCCAACCAGTACCACCATCATCACCATAGCAACTGCTATGTCTTTAAATTCATGTCTGCTGTATTTGGTCTGTCTTCTGTACCTACAGCACACCCAAAAACCTACTTTGAAATATGGAAAAGCAAAAATCTACAAAGATGAAATATATTGTACTGCAGAAAATGTTTTGCTCTTTTTAAGTCCAACTTGGTAAAGAAAAGGTCTACAACTGATTATTAATAGTTCTATCTTCATCACTTCACTGCTAGCAAGATGATCAAATTTCAAGTCTAAAATAAGTCTTTGCCCATTTGAAATATGTCCATTATGAGAAAATATATTCAGTTTAAATTAAAATGGTCATAAAAATTAATTCAAAGTGTCATACATTTCAGCTTAAACATTTTCCTGTTATCCAGGAGTTGTTGCCAGACAGGGAAATTTAGTTCTTATGACACAGATGTTCATTTTAGTTTTATTCAAATTATGTGTGCATTTACATCTGCTTATATGCATTTTAATTCAATGCTATACCTAAAAATATTTCTACAAAATGTTTTTAAAAATTTTAAAGATATTTCTATTTATTATCAAGTAATTTCTAAAAATCTTACAAATTTCTGAATTTTTTAGTGTTTAAAATTTTTTTTTTTTTTCGTTTCCATCTTTAAGATTTTATTACACAGCTCGAGGCTGCAGATATCCAGACTAAGTGTGAGGGGAATATATTGTTACAATGTTTTATTTCAAACTCAGTCAAATTGTATATGTGCATTTGTGTGTACATTGAATAGCACGGACATGTGTAAGTCACTCAGATACAACACAGACATATACATTACATAGGCACATGCAAAGTAAAAAAAAAAAAAAAAAAAAAAAAAAAAAAACAGGGTGTCTACCCAAACATGTATATCCATGTGATGATAGTAAAAGCATGTGATTATTAAAAAATCTGGTATAAGAGAAGAAATGAGTTGAATATCTGTTCAAGTTGTAAAGAACTTCATTTCTAAGCAGTAAATATTCTAGAAATATGTTGCTATGATTTCTTTAGGCAAAAATTATCACAGAAGTTAATTACCAATTAAGTTAGATACTCAAAATTAATTATTTCACATTTAAGTGATTGGACCATGGACTAATTCTATGTTAAATCTTTTGCTCTGTCCTTTCAGGATGAGACTCATAATATCTCTCCACAATTTTGGCTCTCCTGTCCTTTTTAGCTCTAAGCAATATTTGTCTTCTTATTATCCCTCTTACTCCCTGTGAGTGTCAAATTCACCAAGCCTTCTTTCTTCATTTTGTTCCCCAGAAATTTTAACTATCTCTTTCTGATTCTAATTACAAGTGATTATTTTATTTCCATTTTCCTTACAACTGCCTCATTGTCAACATGTTTGATCCATGGTATTCTCAGCATCCTTCTGTAGAATCATATCTTTGTTACCTAAAGCCTCCTCTTCATCAATGAAGAAATTGTCCAGTATTCACTGCCATATAGAAGGATTGATTCTTTCTATCCATAGTATTATTCATAGTATTATTTTCATAGTCTTATTCATAGTGTTATTTGCATAGTATTATTCATATTATTATT
This sequence comes from Acanthosepion pharaonis, assembly GCA_903632075.3. NCBI lineage: Eukaryota > Metazoa > Mollusca > Cephalopoda > Sepiida > Sepiidae > Acanthosepion > Acanthosepion pharaonis. The sequence goes on from CAHIKZ030001129.1 coordinate 333,179, forward strand.
TTTATATTATTATTCCTGCTACTATTTTGATTCTTTTAGTTATGCAATCACTCAATAGCAAGTAACCTACATAGTTTGAGAAAATGGATTGTGGAACTTCGTCAAGATAAGACTCGGTCATCAAGCGTCCAGAATTACTTAGAGAAACTGAAAGTTTTGAAGACACATTATCAGCCATATTCTTGAAAGACATTGAATATATATATATATATATATATATATATATATATATATAAACTAAACACTTAATCTGTATTGAATAAAGTGTGTGCTATTTATTGTCAATAGTGTAAAAAGACAAGGTATGATGACTATAAAAAGTTTCTATAAGAAATAAGAAATTATATGTTCAAGAGAAAGATTAGTCATATAAAAAGTAAATTTGCAGGAAAATAAATATAGTATATTTCCTGCTATATAAAATCCAGCTATGATTTGCTAAGAAATTTTTAAGAAAAAGGACAAAGCAAACCAAGAGAGAAAAAAAATGTTTCAGTCAGTTTTTGGCAGTAGACCCGATAGCATTTCATTTCAAACCATTTTGCAAAATCTGTGAGAAGTTTTAATGATTTTGAAACCCATTTTAACTGTTAACATCCTCTCTACTAGAGTTTTGCACAGCATTGCTTCAGCAAGCCACTCCTGAAAATACACAGTATTTCACAAACCAAACTTTGTCTTAAAGAAAAGTATGATCTCTCTCATGTGAGGGTGAAAACTGAAAAATTTCTCTTCTATAATGTACATTCAACATCATTGCTGAATTTTTAAGATGTTTAGCATTAAAATAATGCCTTGAAATTACCAAAAGCTCAATATTTGTATATGCCATTATTAGATCTGAAACAAAAGGTACAGCTTTATAGATATATATTAATTGCATATTATATATATATATATATATATATATATATACATGCACATTTTACATATATATATATATTTTTATTGTAATCCATAGACAGACTGTTTCACTGCATCACAGGTCATCAGTGTGGCGAGACATCCAATTGCCTCAAGCCAGGTTCAAAACCTGACTGATTTGGCATCATTCAGAGATTTTAACCTTGAGCTATCAGCACCTGGTAGAGAAGAAGGTGGATTTTTATGTATCCTTTAAATAAACACGCCAATGACTGACATTGTACAATTCATAGAAGAACTTTGCAGTATTAGCAGTAGTAGTCATTATTTTGCAAATTCGCACTTTCTCTCAAGAGTACTCAACCGGAATTGTATATATTGTTTAAATGTTATTTTTGATGGATACACATATTCGAGTAGAAGCATTGTTTTTATAAACAGTATTTTTTATCCAACTACATCTACCTGCTTGAATCTTCAAGAAATCTTGTCAGAAAAAGATGTGTCCTTCAGTAGTTTTCAAACCTGCATCCCGTATAGGGAGATGACATTGGATCTGATGTGCCTGAGTGCTCAGCTACATAGGACTTATAGACAAACAAAGCTTGAATAGTGCCTTTTGAACATACACTCACTGCTGATTCTTGAAATATCCATATCTGCATTGTTTTGTACCCTAACGAAAATAAATCAGACACATTGTTTTTAATTTATTTTGTTTAAATGTTATTTTTGATGGATACACATATTCAAGTAGAAGCTTTGTTTTTTAAAAAGTATTTTTTATCCAACTACATCTACTGGCCTGAATATGTGAGAAATCTTGTCAGAAAAATATATGTACTCTAGCAGGATTAGAACCTTCAAATAAATTAAGAATAATATGTTGGATTTAATCCATATATATATCTATATATATATTGTCATCCACAGACAGACTGGCCTGAGCTCATCAGTGTGGCTAGATGTCCTTGCCTCAGATCAAAAAAATCAGATGGGGATTCTACCATTAAATGGCAGGGATGAAGGGGAATTTAAGCATATTTATTTTTATATAAACAAAGTTGAGAGAATAATATACCGAAAAGTCTTGCATTTTAATGTAATAGTTTACAAACCCATATCCTCCCCATATATGAAATAAATTTGTCAGGAGCATATGTATTGTCATCCACAGACAGACTGTTTTGCTGTATCACAGCTCATCAGTGTGGCTAGATGCCCAGTTGCCTCTAGCTAGGATCAAAACCTGACTGAATTGGCATGATCAACTCTCCCATCATTTCCGCCTCATGAGTGACTTTTAGCATTCAGAGTGTGAAGTTCAAGCAAATCAACCAGACATAATTGTGAAATGTCATGTTGAAAAGACATTGCAGCTCCAGCTGACAAAATACACATCTCTGAAAACTTTAGTAAAACTAAGTAAATACAAGGACCTCATGATAGAAATCAGTCAAATGTGTCATCTCAAGACATGATTACCTGTTATTATTGGGTCTTTGGGAATGATTTCAAAAGAAGCAAATAAATATGTAGATCAAATTCCTGGTTGCCCTAAAATATTTGAATTGCAAAAATTTGTACTCAGTACTTCTCTTATCTTGCATAGGTTTCTCTCCATGTTGTGGTGAAAATTACAATAATAAAAATATTAATAATAACAAAACAAATACAGGCAAAACGACCAGACACAATTGTCGAAAACACATGTCTTCTATTAAATATTGCAATCTGAGCCAAAAAAAAAAACATATTTTAGAAAAACATTAGAAATATTTAGAAGTAAATACATGAACCTCAAGATGGAAATCAGTAGAGTGTGGCATCTCAAAACAACAGCATTACTTATTGTTATTGGGGCTTTGGGAATGATATAAAAAAAAGATCAAACAAATACATAGAACAAATGCTTGGTAGCCCTAAAATATGTGAACTGGAAAGTACTTTTCCCATCTTGTGTAGATTTCTCTTCATGCAATGACCATGTTTACATTTCTTTTAAGTTCACCTGTTTGAGTGAATCTTGTATAAAACTTAAGAATGACTCATACTAAACAAAGTAAAGGTAAAACATAATAATAATAATCATAATTCCTATTTAGGATTTGACTTTCACTTCCTTCTAAAGCCTACTTAAACCAGATACTTTTAATGTCACTGTCTGAACACTGAATTTTTTTTTTTTTTTTTTTACTAATTATTTCTTTTCTCCTTAATGGGAGTAGATATGTTTGCCTATTGTTCAGTTCACACTCCTCCCCAGTATTTTGAACAGGAGCAGAGCTTTGCTTTCTGTCTAGGATTGAGTTTACAGTTCCTTATAAATTCTTTTCATTCTTTTTATCTCCAAGTAGCATGTTAGTGGCATTATTGCCTTGCTTGGTGTGAAATGATTAGAAAAAAATATAATCAAATCATTGATATTGTTAACATATGTTAACAAACTTTGCAGTAAAGATCTGTAAGAAAGATATTTCCAGATGCCCTCAAAGTCTAAGTTTACTACTCAGCTAAGCACTTTTGAATAAATACTTTATATAAATATCTGAACATTTTAAAATAAATTTTGGGGATTTTTTAAATTGAATTTTTAAAACATTTCATTGCTATTGTAGAAATCATGAGCATCTAAAGCTCAAACACAGATTGTGACCTTGTATGAATATTATTACATTAAACGATAGCTGAAACTGTAAACATTTTTGCAAAACTGATAACTGTATTTGTATTAACAAATCATATTAACACTTTGCATTAATGCCCTTTAAGATAACATTTAACTATGCAGAAAATAAAAATAAACCAGCCAAGTTCAAAATCTGTCTGAAGCAATCTGTAGTCATTATGCATTGATACTTTTTTAAAAAGCGTGAATTCATGTCTTCTACCCCAGCTCACTTCAGCAATGAGTAAAAATAGCAAGGCAGACTGAACTCTCTCACCTTGCTTGGTAATTAGTCTTGGAGGACAATACTAAATTCAAAACTGTGAAGGACAAAAAAATCAATTCACTATATTTGCGTGCACAATTTAGAGACATTAAAGAAAAGGTAGGTGTGGATAGTCATTATTGCTTATGTCCAGAAGAGACATGATTTACAAAAGGAAACCTTATGACCTCAGGATAAGTATGCATCTCCTTCTTTCTAAACTCTATCATATAAAAAGTGTTTTAAAATTATTTTAAAATATGTTTATATATATATATATATATATATATAAACATATTTCATATATATTTGTGTGTGAAAAAATTTTCAGATAGAGTATATCTGTAAAAATCAATGTGGATAAAAACAAAAGGAAAACTTCTTAACTGATCTGTTTTGCCTTCTGAGGGATTTTATCAAGGCAAAGTGCTTGATAAAGTCCCTCAGAGGATGAAACATATTGAAGATTGCCTTTATTAACACAAACACAAACACACACACACACACACACACACATTATATATATATATATATAAAAGTGAACATTGAAGTTAACACTCAGAGGCAACAGACTGTTTCACATTAGACACAATCATCAGGCCATTTCATCAGGTGGCCTGATGATTGCATCTAGCATGAATCAGTCCTCCCCCCAGTGTTGACTTCAATGTTCACTTTTATATTTACATATGCTCTATCCCTGATATTGAGCACTTTATTCCATAAATATAGCACACCTTAAAACTATATTTCTTTATATATATATATATATATATATATATATATATATATATGCATATGCATCAAGAGATATTTGTAAACATACAATATTTTAGATTTTATTATGTGTATCAATATTTTGAAAATAAAATGTCATTATCCAGCTGATATTAAAACTTTTAGCATATATTTATATGAGATATATTTATATTGTACAGAGATATAAGTAATATACTGTGTCAGCTTATAATATATATCCATATTTGACAAAATATTAATAATAACTTCTTTTGAGTGTCTCTGGTTTTATTACACAAACAAATCAAGTGTAGCATAATTTTTTATTTGTAAATAAAGCCAAAAGATATCAGCCATGAAAATATATTTGATTAAAGCAATAACCTGAATGAATGAATTATTTTATATGTTAATATGAGAATGAACTCTTTGACATATTTTAACATTTAGCAGTTTTTCAATCATTGATTTTGTTAATGTTTCTATATTTTTTATATTGAGATTATTTTCAGCAGTTTTTATTACTTCCCAGAGATCATCTTTGCTTGAATATTTTTTTCTGTTCTCTTTTAATATCTAGATAGAGGTGGATTCCATTATTGTGCTGTCTTTGAAAACCTTTTTGGGGCTTTGCAGGATGTGAAGAGCATTGTTATGCAAGAACATACTCTTTAGTTCAAACTTTCTTGGTTGTGACCTGTAGCACTCAAAACATATCTTGTCCATGAATTTAAAATAATTCATTTACTTCATTTACCTTGATATCATCAACTTTAAAAGGAACTACAGTTTTACTGCCAACAATGCTTGCCTAAAATATTACTCAACATGCTTGCTGTTGCCTTCGTGTTATTCTGGTTTCAGAATGCCTGGTTGTTGACAAAAGAATGAGCCCAAAGTGTGAATTGCAAATTGGAGATACCAAAATCAAACAAATGCATAAATTTAAATACCTGGAAAGTGTTTTAACAGAGAATGGAATGTGCGACACTGAAATCCAAAAGCCTATTAGGATAGCCAAAGATGCCTTCCAAAAGCTAAGCAGAGTACTACAAAATAGAAAATATTCACTAGAAACAAGGAAAAGAGTACTAAACTGTTACATGATACTTGTCTTACTGTATGACAGTTAGTGCTGAACAATGTTCTCAAAGATAAAGAGTAGACTTGACACAACAGAAATGTCATTCTAAAAAAGGATGCGAGCAATACCATGGATCAAACATGTGAGTGACGACAAAGTTTTCGAGAAAATGGAAACAAAAAGGAAACTAATATCTAATATCAAGAAACAACAGTTGAGGTTTCTGGGGCACATAATGAGGAAGGAGGGCTTGGAAAATATGATACTCACAGAACAGATAGAGGGTAGGATGGATGTAAGAAACAATGCATTGTGAGATTGACCAAATAGATGGCAGAACAGAGTTTATAAGAAATAACAGAAAGACAAAGTTAATTAAGTGCTACAAGAGACAGGAAGTTGTGGAGAGCCATGATTGCTTATATCCTGAGGGGACATGGCATATAAAAAAGAATTTCTGTGAAGGACCCAACCTCTCACCCAAACATCCAGACTATCCAATGTAGCTCTAAGTTAATAACTGATATCAACCAAGTTAATTCTGGAAGTTAGCATGTTTAAAGTAAGAAGTCTTTGTAATTATAGTGCTCTATTTCAAGAGATAGAGCATAAATAATAATAAATAAAATACATTTGTTAATTTATCTTATACCAGTCTCTACTCTGAACTTTGTGGAGCTTCAGGGAACCTGATGAAAAAATTACTATCAAGTCTCTTGAACAGTGGATGTAATTGAAAAAAAAATGTAGTGGTCATCCCCTTGTTTTACTCTCTTTTTTAAAAAACTGTTTACTGGGAGTAAAAAGGACACAAACAAGTTGAATAAAGTTACAACATATTTTGCCATTATATATATATAAATATTAAACCTTCAGTTACATATTTTATAAACAGAAATATATATATAATGTATATGGAACATTTTGCAATCAGTTGGTTATTACTTATTTTATTGTGAAATCTTTAAGTTGCATAATGTGACATATAGTATGCAAAACTAGATTACTTTACATTTTCAACTTGACAAAAAATTTGCTACATTTTGATTCTTTTAGTTACACAGACACTAGAAAACCATCATATAGAATGACCTGAAAAGCAGTTCTCCATAGAAACCAAAGTTCTCTGCAACAAAGCTTAAAACTCAAAACTTTTCTCAACTAAAACACCTTTGTAAAATGCATCTCAATAGAATAAAATATTAAAAAATATACGAACAATATAATTACTGAATTTTTATTTTTTTTTGCAGAGAGCAAGTCAAAATTTAATTGTTGATTTTGCTATTGAGCAAATACAAAAAAAAAACTTAACAAAGAAAACTTTTTTTAATATTAATAACGTTTTTAAAATCGCGTATTTGATGTTATATAAGACACACCCCAATTTCAGCAGGAAAAATCAAGAAAAAATTAGTAATTAGTAAAATTAGTAAAATTATTAGTAAATGGTACAGCCTAGGCTATATTTATGAGGTATTATTTTGGTTAAACAACTCATGATTACAATTAAACAAAAAATAATAGGAAAAAAAGAACATGAGTCTATAAAAACTTTATTATATCCAAAGGTAAGAAAACAAAGTAAAAATCAAGCAATTATTACAGTTGAGCAAAACAGTACAGTTACCATTAAAATTTTATTCATCTTCAAATCCATAAAATTCAAAGTCTTCATTATCAAAACTCTGATACTCATTTTCAATGCTACTATCATCATCGTTAAATAATGCATCATCTTCCATTCCATTGAGAGCATTGCTAATGCCACACCTTTTTAAAAGATTTCACAACAATTTCTGGTTTAATATTATCCCAAGCTTGCTTCACCCATTCGCAGACTTGTGCAATGCTGGGTCTTTTTATTCTTCCTGTAAGTGTAAGGTCGTGATCAGACATTGCCATCCATGTGTACCCTTGACCCTTCATGTTTAAGTCTAAGCTAACAGGAGTTGCTAGGTAGGTAATTTCAGCTGATTATCACAAATTTTAAACCTTCATATGGCATATAATATGCAGAGGAATTTTTAAAGGTATTTTTAGTAAAAAATAGTGCACCTTATATGCCATCAAATACGGTAATATCTTCATTTCTTGATGACAATTTGGGGATATACGTTGATGGTTTGATATTATTAAATGGCTTTCACTATCTGAAGTTGTTATGTGTGAACGTTTGGGACCTTATCTACTGCATATTGTAAAGTTTTACTTTATTTAGTAAAGTAAGTATCAGTTACTATTGCAGTGGAAAGCATTTAGCAGAGTGGGCAGTTGCTCCTACCACTGAAATGAAACATCTGTGCTGGAACCTATGTTGACAAGCCGATTATTTGTAAAACTGTCACAGCTGTGCCATCCTGCCTCTGGTTATTGAGTTGTTAATCACGACATGGCAAGAAATTGAGGATTTGACAATATTACAAATGCTTACTCTCAATCCATTCTTTAATTTCACTCAATCCCTGCTTGGGTTTTTAAAAGAAGAAAAGAAGGAGAACATGTTTGGATAGCAGATTCTCTAGAAGGAGAATGCGTTTTGTATTAGTGCCCCCTCCTCCCTTAAAAAGAAAAGGACACAAGAATATAGGTAAACAAGAGCAGTCATCATAAGTATGTTCCTGGTGTAGGCCAGAGGCTGGAGTAAAAAAAGACAGTCAGAGGCAGTGTGTAGATAATGGTAGTGCTTTTCAAATACATGTTTGTCTGAGATTGTGAAAGGGACACATTGTGATGTCATATAAGGTAGGAAATAAGAGAATGTCATCTTATTAGTACAGGTAAATACAACCCCAACCTAAGACCAGGGTTAGCGTAATATGACCCAAAATCATTTTATCACTAATTACAATATCAAGTAAGATCCTTGTAGGAGAGAAAGCTGTCCTAGGCACAGATTTTATATTTCAAATGCAGGTTTGCATCCTTTTATTTATCACATGTACATGCTAAATTACTTACATTTATTTAATTCTTTTGTTAGTACTGTGGGATGTTTAACTAAACCACAAAATGTATTCCTTTAATATTAAGCAAATGGTAAGTCAAAATTTCATGATAAGTCATCATTTTCTGTATTCTTGTGTAGGGATATTATTATTATTATTATTATTATAAATAAACAAAAATAAAATAAAACAATAACATAAAAACTTGTATAAAACAAATTAAATAGAATTTAAAGATAATAAAAAATACTTCTCGCATGCAACAAAAACTGTAGAAATACAGACAACCTACCAAAAGACAGTAAATTTAATCTCTTCAACATGAACCTTGGTATGGGCAACATGTGTCTGACCTCTCTCTCCCTTTTATCATATGTACCATAAAACAATTGTAACTTAAAAAATACATGCACCAATACACACAAAAAAATCAATAAATTGTATGAAATTAACACCATACTTTTCCAGTTATTTGTGTCCATCTTATTTCCTGTCAAGTATGCATTTATCTCCAGGAACACAAGGCTAATTTCTACTGCTATGATGTGACTGAATAACAATCCTCATCATTCTGGTGACTGCCGACATGCATAAGAAAAATGACCTATTCACCCAAACCTGTCAAGTTACTCTAACGGTTTTCTGGTTTTAGGCATAACATTTGTGTGAATTACAAGCTTTATTTGTTTACTGAAAATAAAATTGAAATTATTTTTGCATCATCTGTCAATATTTTAGAGATGAGGTATTGTAACTTTTTAAACTATATTGTTCAGACATTGCAGGCACTGGAGAAAATGGAACAGATTCTCAGTGACTTTACTGAATGACCCAGCAATGTTAAGGTTATATGTGTTATACCAGAACATACCTATTCTATTGTTAATAGACTCTCCCACATATAATAAGTAGTAGTAGTAGCAGTCACCAGTGAGCTCAGTGAATGGGTGAGTCAGTCGATGTTGGACATTAAAGTATCAACCACCACAACTAGATTGCTGCGTCATTAACTATTATTTCAAGTTCCTAACATTTTGTATGTCGAACCCTTTTAGGACCGACTTAGTGAAAATACAAACCTCCACTGTGAAAACTACTCTACAACAATATGTCACCCCATTTCAGGAGACATACATTGGAAGAACATTTACACAAACATCATTGAACCAATCTTCAGAAATGCCAACATACAGATTGACTATACTGGGTTCAGTTCGAAATTCAAATAAGTATCATCTGAAGAATACTGGAGTATACAACAGCCAAAACATTGTAAATGTGACAATAAAGATGAGGACAACTGTCCAAACAATGTAAATAATGTAAATTATTTTTTCATATTTGAACTTTTGAAATTTACAAATTACTTTCTTAAAATCTGAGTTTTTAATTTGATTTTTCAAAATAAAACATGCTGTAATTTTTTTTCATTTTTTTTATCCTGTAAAAAACAGAAACAATGCTCAAGACAATATATAGTAAAAAATTAAGAACAAAATGATATATGTCTAATGTTTTAAATAGGGTATTTGAAAACTCCACAGTATTAATTTTGTGACAATGCCTCACAGTACTTACTAGAGATCAAAATTTGGAAATTTACCTTCTTCATCAGTATTTCCAAAACAATGAGTAAGGGATTAATTTTTAATTATTTAAGAATTTTATGTGTCATTAATGAATGCCAGGTTTTTATGGTTTAGGTTATAAGTTCAAATTTTATAGGAGTTTACTTTTTTGTTCAGGAGACTTGTAGTATAAATGAATAAAAACAAAAACTAATTATATTAACTTGATATGAAAAATGCCAAAAAATATATAAACAGAAGTCAAAACTGCATTTTTCTTTATGTATTTCAAGGTTCTTGGTAAAATATGAAGAAGAATTTGCAATGTTATTGATCCTGACCTGGCATCTCGGCTTTACTCGCTTTCCCACTACCATGACATGACTTAACAGTGCCGGTTCTATATTTTCATGGTAATTGTTCTGATGAGATTTCCTCTTTGGTACCTAGACTTTATTTCGACGGAGTTAAGCACTTACCTTCTAAGGCGCCTTATGGACATCTGGCTACCTCGAACAAAGGCCTTCAACGAACTTAGGCATTTAACGATTTGACGAGCTTACGCACTTACCTTCCAAGGCACATTACGGGTAACATTAAGTATAATACTAGATTGGCAGATAGGTCCCATCATTTTACAGTTTAAATGATTAGATGTAAATAAACTCTATGCTAACAGTTTCTTTTCTCACATTCTTCACTTATGGAACTCTCTTCCAGCTTCCTTGCTTTCCAGCCACTTTTGATCTTCAAAAATTTAAATGCAATGTCATTCGTCATCTACTGTCTTCTTGATTCCTCTTCTTTTATTGCTCTCTCTAATAATTTTTCTTTTTCTCATATTCTCTCACACTCAGTAACCCCACATTTGTGTCTTAGTGGCTTTTTTGCTTTGCTTGAGGTGAAATGATTAAAAAAAAACAAATAATGTATTTTGGATACATTTAACTGCTTTTTTTTAAATATTTTCAAATTGTAATGAAAGCGAGAATCACCTACCTTGAAAAAAGAGTTTGTGATTTGTGTGCTATCTGCTGAAGGAAAATTAAAGAAAAAGTAGTTAGCAAAAATCTGCTACTTTAAGTATCAGAGATGCTATGCTAATTTTCTTTCTTCCCTGTATGGCGTGGCCAATGAGGAAAATCGCTTGGTGGATAAAGGCTGTTGTTTTTTTGCTTTCAATGAGACTGAGCTTTTTGGAGCTTGGTGGATGAACATGCATTTCTGCTGGTGAGAAGTGAGGGTTGGATTTCTAACCCTATTTTGTCATTAGTACATTGCCTGTTGGACTGTTGTGACAGATTTTTCTTTGAACTTTGAATTGGCTACAAGTGTTGCAGATGAGAGACAGATTGTTATGTAATGGTTTCACAGTGGAGGCTTGTATTTGTACTAAGTCAGTTCTAAAATAGGTTCGACTTACAAAACGTTAGGAATTTGACATAATAGGTAATGACGCAGCAATCTAGTTGTGGTGGCTGGTATTTTAATATCCAACTAACAGTCGTCCGACATCGACTGACTGACCAACTCACTGCCAACTCGCTGCTACTACTCCTACTTATTATAGTTGGGAGAGTCTATTAACTATAGAATAGGTGTTCCATTATAACACAGAAGAAACCTATTGCAGGCGCTAATTGCTACAATAAGTTTAAAGTTTGTTTTTTTGAGTTTTTTTCTACTACACAAATGAGCATTTGTCATTATTCATTGATTTACTTAAATAATCTTTGCATTTTGGTTATCGTAAATATTATTATTTTTTAATGTTGCAGCTGTGAAACTTCTGGCTATCTTCAGATGTACATTTTTTTGCCTGATAGAGGATATATATGAGTTGATTCATGTGGTTTTCCTATAATTATAACGTCTTTAGCAGTCAAGATAAGAACAATATTTTGAATCAATCAATGTATAATGGCAATTCCTCATCTCAAAAACCAAATAAATGTATTATCAGCACATTATTGATATGCTATAATAATGAATATCAAAATATCTGACACTGGATTTAATAGTACTAGCACTAGTCGTCTAGTGGATATAAATGTTGGTTAAAAAGTATTGCATTAACCTAGTAGTTGTGATGTATTATGGTATTCACCCCTGAAAATACCACAGGTCAGAATTAAATTTAATGTCAATCAGTAAGAGGAATTGATCTGTGTAGACCCGAAGCTTTGCACTCTGTGTCACATCTGAACATCAAAAAAAGCTAGGTGCCTCAGAGAGTTAACCTAGAAGTTAATCATATAGACACCAAGAACAGAATCAGGCTTCAATGGGTATCAGTAGTTGGGCCAATATAAAAGAGGAATTCAACCAGTTAACTTCAGGATATATATACATACATGACAACTAGATGACAGCAAGTTATATACTTGTGAGAGGAAAAGAAGTGTTTTTGAAATCCTTACGAGAAGATCAAACATTTGAAAGCCTCAGCCCAAAAAAAGCCACTGGTTCAGACAAAATTCCAGGGGTCATCTTTAAAAATATCAACCTAAAAGTATCCACAATCCTAGAAAGTTACTTAACTGCTGCTTGGAGGAGAAATCTTTCCTAAGCCAGTGGAAGTTGGCAAGCATATGCCCAGTCTTGAAGAATGCAGGCGACCAATCCCCCCCTCCCAGTATAGACCCATTAGTCTCCTTAGTATCATTAGTGAGCTTTTTGAGACTTTAATCAACAAGTTCATTGAACACCTAGATAGGAACAACCTCTTGTGCTATGAGCAGTATGGATTTTGATCAGCCTAATCTACTGCTGATGTCCTATCTACCATTACACATATATTTATTGAGGCCCTTGACAACACACACACTGTAAGGACCATAGCATTAGATGTTGCAAAGACCTTTGACAAGATGTAACACAAAGGTTTGCTACACAAGCTCTACATGGTATCACTGGGAAGATTTTCTCTATTATAAAATCCTTCTTAACAGGTAGATCCCTGAAGGTAATTATTAATGGCCAGTCCTCCAAGGACCAGGCAGTTAATGCAGGCATCCCCTTGGGGCCACTTCCTCTCAGATCAACCTTCTTTCTGATGTACATAAATGATCTACCTAAGAATATACACTGATCATTTGTAAATATCTATGTCGATATATATATAGTCATACCTCTAAGACTCTTGATGATCAAAGATTGGCAGCTGACCTCTCTCCTGATCTAACACTCACTTCTCAGTGGGGAAAAACTGGCTGGTTAGATTCAATGCCTCTAAAATCAAATTGGCTGCATAACAATCAGACCCCAAACTACCACAAATCACGATGAACAGATGTCCCCTAAAGCAGGCCCCATGCCTTGAGAGGCTATTGGGAATCAAACTCATACTCAACTTCAAGTGGAACTCCTATATACAATCCATCACTAAAGATGCAGATAAAATGATTGGCTCCCTGTACCACTCCAGTAAGTACCTGACTCCTCATGATATCTCCTAGCTTTATGAAAGCCAGATCAGGCCAAAAATGAAGTACTGTTGCCATATATGGGCAGGAGCTGCCCAGACCTCACTTTCCAGTTTTGATAGAGTTTAAAAGTGTCTCCAAGCCCTTGTTGGAGAAGAATTATTTTTCACCCCCAAACCTTTCTCTCTCAAAGGCAGAATGTGGCAAGTCTCTCACTGCTCTGTCACTACTACCATGGAAAGTGCTGGGGACAAACGACATTTCTTGGTTTCACCAGGTCAAGCCTTCACAGCAAGCACCTGCCATGCCACTTACATAGTAACAAACCACCCACATTCCCTTCAAGAATTAAGTTCCACTCAAATAGCTTTTTCCTGTGAACCACTGCTCTGTGGAACAGACTTACAAGAGGATGTTTCCCTGATCACTATGATCTTAACCTGTTCAAGTCTAGAGTCAACCCCTGCTATCTATATAAATTACCCCTTAACATAACCCTCTACCATGAGTGGCACCCCTGGCCTTGTACAGGGTGAACCCAACTGTAAAAATACAAAAATAAAATGCCACATGCCTTCCACAGCCAACAGAATCCAGAAATGAACAAAGATTTAGTTGCATATTTTTATCAAATAATACTAACTTGATGTTACAATGAATTCAATCCCTGGATCAAGTAGATATAATTGTTGGTTCAAAATGTTCCAGCCAGTTCAGTTCAGTTCCTGAATCAGACAGCAAAATATGCTCTGGTTCATTCATCAGGAATAAGCAAGAAATAGCATTTTGTTTTTCTTCTATGTGCCGTTTCCCTTCCAAATGTTGGTGATCACAGCTCTCCACAATTTCCTGTCCTTTGTAAATAATAATAAAGTTATCTCTCCTCAACCCTGTTATGCCATTCATTGACTCAAGCTTGCTATATAGGTTAAGCACTGTTTTCCTCTGTCTCTCTTGTCACCAGTCTACCTTATGGGTATTGAATTTTCCAAGCCCTCCTTCCACATTATGTGCCTTAGAAATTTCAACAATTTCTTTCTTATATTAAGTATGTCTTTTTGTTTCTATTTTCTCTCAAACTTTATTGTTGTTCACATGTTAGGTCCATGTTATTCTCAGTATCCTTCTGTAGAACAACATTTCTGTTACTTTGTGTCTCTACTTCATCTGTGAGGAGATTGTCCAGTATTCACTATAGGAGGAGTGAAATTATGTAACATTTCAGTCTTCTTTTCTTTGTTTCTAACAAAATTTTCCTGTTTCTTAATACTTTGCTTAGCTTTTAGAAGGCAAATGTTTTCTAATCCAAAGAGCCTTCAAATTCAGTGTCACACATTCCATCTTCTGTTAAAGCACTTCCCAGATATTTAAATTCATGTACTTGTTTGATTTTGGTTCCTCCAATCTGTAATTTGCATAAAACAAATGTATGAGTTAATTTTAATGTCTATAGAAAATTCCCTTATTTAAGCGTATTTTAAAGTGGAGTTTTATTTGATATTTGATATTTTTATTATAAAGGAAAGCATTCACAGTATATACATTAATAATGTTTGTAGTATTTATATTGTAAAGTTCATAATTAGATTTAATATTTGCTATTTGTATTCATGTGCATGCAATATTGTACATGCAGAAAATATTAACAACTTCAAAAGGAAAATTGAATTTCATCTAAGCATACCTTCTGAATCTTCAGATGAAGAGTAAGTTCAAAGCGTGCATTTTTTTCTTTTTTATATTCTTATGCAGTACACAGAGTCTCCTTGTAATGAAACATTGTTTCCTAAGCAACTAATTTAACTACAAGAGTAATTTAACTAAATTTTAATTTCCATGGCAACTCTGGTAACTAAACCTTTTATTTTGTTTATTTAGTTACAATACTTCGAAAGTTAAATGTTAATTTTTGTTTTGAAATTAATCAATTAAGTTGAACAGTGGTTGCTTTAAATTTTAAACTCATTCAAGTAACTATACAAACAATGTTAGCAATTTTAACCATTAAATTTGTTTCAACTATATTAATTTTATATGTATATATATATATATATATATATATATATATATATATATATATATATATATATATATATAAGTGGGCAGTTAAGCCATCATAAAGTGAAAAACAGTCTGTTTCATACTTAAACACAATCTTCAGGCCATGTGTGTTTTGTTTTGGTTCATTACCACTTGGCATTGACCTCAGTGTCCACTCACACACATACACACACATATCTCTATATATATATATATATATATATATATATATGTGATAAAGATATAGTTTTAAGGTATGCTATATTTATGGATAAATATAGTATACCTTAAAACTAACAGATAAGTACAAAATTATATTGTTTTCGGTACCTATTTTTTTGCAAGAAGATACATGCTAACTTAGTATTATGAATTTCAAATATAAAATATATATACTAGAGTTTTTATATGAATAATTTTGTGTTTTTTTTAACTTTTTGTATATTTGTGTTGTTGCATGTCTCATTCACTTTAAAAAAAAGTTGATGCTTCATATCTCTGCACAACATATTTGGTGACAATGATGAAAAAAAAAAAAAAAAATTTTTATAACTACATATTTGGTGAATTCCAATATATATATATATATATATATATATATATATATATATTGTCATCCACCAACAGAGTGTTTTGCTGCATCACAGATCATCAGTGTGGCTAGACATCTGATTGCCTCAAGCCAGGATTGAAACCCAACTGATTTGGCATTAGTCAGAGATTTTTCCTCTGACAGAGAGGAAGGTGAATTTTTACATATTTATTTTTGAATAAACATGCCAGTGACTCAAAGTGCTCAATTCATAGAAGAGCTTTGCATTTTCTTTATTGTTATTTGTTGGATAGTCAGTTTTGTTTTGTTTTTGTATTATATGTATATATATATATATATATATATATATATATATAATACAAAAAACAAAACTAACTTTCTAACAAATAATAAAGACACCTGAATTTATGCAAACTAATATTACCAGTTGGTTCACAATTATTGAATCTCAATTCTATCTGCGAAATGTAACTTCACACATCACCAAATTATATAATGCTATTGTGACTCTACCTCTGGAAATAGTGGCAAAAATACCCAGCAACATTCTGGATACTCACAACTAAAATGAGTTAAAAACTTGAATGGAGCATAATGAAAAAACAAAGCTTGGACAATTTAACACTCAGAGATGAAACATATTGAAGGCAAGAGAAGCAAGTGTGTTTGAATGAATGGATGGCTGAACAATGGCAAAGAGAGATTCTAAACAAAATGGATATGTGCAAAAATTGGTTGGAAGCACACACAGGAAAAGAAAGAGGGGAAAGTAGTACAAGTCCAATAAGTTCACTAGGCAAAACAAATCCACACTTCTTGTCTCATCTTCTCATGATCTCAATCTCCAATATGCCACTCACCATCAGAAGTGAAAAGCAAACCCCCATTAAATGAGTATACCATGTTTCTATGCACTTGGTCTGGTCATTACTCAACCAATGAGCACCCAAAACCAGCCAATAAAAATGACTACAAGCGATACCACCACTTCCATCAATACAAAGCGCTGCTTGATTCACAGTCCATCTGAAGCTTGCCGATTTGCCATCTTCACACTCCCTTGAAAAATATGCACATGACTCTGTCCCTTTTGGGTTGCTGAGGTAAGTCATTGCTTCAGTATTTAATTGAGACACACAAACAAACAAAGCCAGAACTGCTAGATAAATTTATGCCCACTTTCATTATTACAGATCAACCATTAATTTCCCCTCAGGAAATGTTGTCACTTACAAAAATACTGAAGATAGGCAATGATATAGTGTTACACAAAGTTTTACAAGCATTACCATCTTCCATTGTCTGTTTTAGCAACACAAAAAGATTTAAATTGGCAGATGATTTAATGCCTTTAATACAAGACACTGCTAAAATAAGCATGTGTAACCAAATTCAGATGAAAGATGTTCCTACTAAAACCACAGCAATACCTTACAATCTCAAACCTTTCCAAAAAGGACAATTACAAAAAATATGTAGAACACACATTTATTATGCAAACACATTGCATTCATGTAAAAACTGGTGCAAATGGCCAAACAAAAAACGAGACCTGAGACAACAGTCCATCTTCACCAGCACCAAATGAAGCAGGAAATTAATTGGGCATACGATGACATTAAGTCTGCCATTAATACAGATACCAGCAACATTAGGGACACAAAAGTTTTCATTCATAATAGATACTGGTGTCAGCTTATCTATCATTCAACAGAGCTATATCAACAGTTTATCAACACAACCAACACCAGTATTTCTGACCACAGCTACAGGCTCAGAAATAGGCTGCTATGGGCAAATTAAAGTCAAGATAAGTCTAAATACCCTTCAACAATCTTTTCTGTGGACGTTTTTAGTAGTGGGTATTAAATTTTGACTTCTTTAGGTTTATTAATAGATTGCCAACAGCATCATGTTCAAAGAATTTTTAAATATTCAATGGCTCTATCAACTTACACTATTTACATTGCCATATTTCAGCTGTTGTACACTCCGGTGGTTGGAATGTTGAACTGAACCCTTTATTTCACTCACTGGGGTAGACTGTTCTAGTGCCACATGCCAGTTATCAGTTATCTCCTGTTAATTCCCCTCTCCAAGTTCTCCACCACCTTAACCAAGTATTGAACTCACACTCTTTGGGTCTTGTCACTGAATCTAACTAACATCTTTATCCCCCGTGCCATGTGTCCATGAGGTCATCTATGTATGAATTTCTGGGTATTATAAACCTAATGTCTTTAGCAATCATTTTTTACCAGTGCTCATATTGCAATTTTTGCTGTTATTATTGTTTTTCTCTGGCACTCTTTATTACTGGTTCCCATATTGTATTCATTTCTATGTGTAATGAATATCAAACTTGCCAGAAAAGCAAAATTCAGAGACATACTATATCTGCTATTCACCCTATTGAATTACCTATCAACCTATCAACTTAGTTGCAAATAATAATATACCTGATTTCATTAAAGACTTTATAAAAATATATCCCAACATTATAATCCCACATACCAACCCAGCAAGCAAATATGCAGGAGTATACCATAGAATTGATACAGGAAGTCATGCTCCTATTTTTGCCAAGATTATCAGAAGAGAAAATCCAGGCAGTAAAGGGAATTTTCAAAATGACAAAACAATGTTGTCATTACACCTGCTGATAATGAATGGGTTAGTTCTGTACACATTGTAAAAAAGCCAGATGGTAATTTCAGAAGCTGCGGTTATTAACATGCATTAAACAGCATTATAAAAAGCGATAAATACGTAATCCTAAACATTAATTCAATTGCTGATAAATTAACCAACAAATCAAGATTTAGCAAAATTGATCTGGTATCAGAATAACATCAAATCAAAATGCACTTATTTCTCCTCTTTGGATTGCTCAAATACAAATATATGCCATTTGGACTAAAGAATGCAGTATTCACTTTGCAAAGACACATGGACAAGACTTTTCAAAATGTTGACTGTGTATTTACATACATTGATGATATTCTTATTTTCAGAAATTATACTTCAACAAACATAAAAGACATTGAAACTGTTTTAAAAATCCTACATGATAGTAATCTAAAAAATTCAATAAAAAAAATCAACATTTGATGTGACTTCAGTCAATTTTTGATTTATAATATTAGTTCTGATGGTATTAGACCTACACAAAATAATGTTAATCACATAACAGAATTTTCCCCCTTCCTAAGGACAGTAAGAATCTTCATTGTTAATTACATACTTTGCAGACATAGTCATGCCATTAACAGAAAAAAATATGTATATGTAGCAATACTACATTTACATTAAATAATGAGGAATTACAATCATTTAACAATATTAAAAGAAAAATCAGGGAATTTCTGTTTTTAACTTATCAACAGTTTAACTGAACTGAATATCAGTTGATTAGTAATCATGCAACTGATGCAGCCCTACATCAAATAGTGAAAGAAGCATCAATTTTATTATTAACTAAACAGAAGCCTTTGTGCAGCATATTTCATAGTGTAAACCCTGCTAAAATTGACAGTGAGCAGCAGCAATTAGCAATTCTCACAGAATATATATCAGATATAGGCCACATAAAGGAAGATCAAAACATTATAGCTGATTGCTTGTCTAGACCTACCCTAGCAGATATGGTAGATCTGTGTGACTTGCCAGCTATAGCTGCTGTAAAAAGTAAGGAACCTGAGTTACAAAAATACAATTTTAGTACAACTAATAATAGTTCCATATACTGTGATAATGCTACCAGTGTTCCCAGACCATATATACCTGGTGAATTATGAAAATCTATTTTCGATAGTAATCATGCAATATGATACCCAGGAATTGAAACCTCAGGTAAACTTATCAAAATGATTTTTTTGACCTCATATGGACAAGACAATAAAAGAAATTTGTAATTAATATCAAACTTGCCAGAAAAGCAAAATTCAGATACATATTATATCTGCTATTCACCCTATTAAATTACCTACTATTAGCTTTAATACAGTTCACTTGGATATAATTGTTATAAAACATACAATGCTCCTTACAGATATATGTTAACCTGTATTGACTGCACCACTAAGTGGATTGTATCAGAACCACTACCAGATACAACAGAACAATATGTGGCCAATGCATTTGTTCATGCATAGGTTACATGTTGAGGGTGTTCCACTTGATGATAACTGATCATGGTACTCAGTTTGAGAGCAATTTTTTTTCAGAGATAGCCTCAATAGTTGGCTCCTATAGATTGTGCATGATTAGTTATCACCTGGAAATGAACGGAATGATTGAACATGCACATAGAACAATTAAGACACCATTAATAGCTAGAAAGCTGGACACCCTTCCAATAATACTAATGGGTATCTATGCTGATTCTAATTCTTCCAACACTTCACCCCTCCTTACAGTTACAGGAACACATATAATTATTCCTCAGTTGCTAGTAGATGATACTAATGATAACACAAATAAGGAGAAGTTTGCTAAGGAGTTACAACATACCTTACACTCCTTACATTCAACAGCTCTGTAAATAAATCATGTCAATATATTCCTGACAAGCTTAAGACATGTAATAGTGTATGGCTAAGAGTAGACAAAGCTCACAAGATTCTGGAAGCCCCTTACACTGGTCCCTTCAAAGTGTTACATAGAATTGGCAAATATTTTGTAATTAAAATAAACAATAAGATACAGTCAATGGTATCAATAGATAGATTAAAACTATAAGTTGAACATAAAAATGATAAGCAAATAATAACAAAAAAGCAATCTCACAGTGATGATATAATGACAGATACAGAAATACAGAGTTAGAAATAGTAAGCCTAGTTCTACAAAAGCAAGTAGGAAAGTTTCTTGGAAAAGAGACAACTAATATCACTACTACTAGACTCTGCTACTAGGTGGGGAGGTTTGTAGCAAGAGACAAACCGTTATCTCCCCTTGAATCAAACAAAACTAACAATAAAAATTAATTATAAATATTCATGAGACATTATCAGGTAGGAAATTCAATCTTTCTGTTTTTACTCATGAAGTTATAGAAACAGGACACACAATTTCAGGTTCATGTCAAACCAAACAGATAAGTACAAAATTATTTTTTTTTTGTACCTAGTCCTTTGCAGGAAGATACATGCTAACTTTAAGAATTTGAATATAAAATATATACTAATATGCAAGTGTTTTTATACAAAGACTTTTCATATATTTATGTTGTTGTATGATTTATTCCCTTTAAATAAGGTTGATGTGTCATATTTCAGCAAAAAGCATCCTAGATTTGTGAATACAAATGGCCCAGTTTTTCTGCATGACAGCACAAATATGATTTAAAATATATCTGTAAAAAGCAATGAATAAAGACAAAAGGATAGCTTAGCCAATGTGTTTCATCCTCTGATGGACTTTATCAAGTCAAATGTAAGGATGTTGCATAAAGTCTTTATACATGTTGTTAGTTTTTTAAAAATTTTTAAATTAAAAATATTCATGAATATACTTCATATATATATATATATATATATATTATAAGAGGTTATAATAAAAACATGTTGAAATTGCTACACAAAAGATTTCATGTTTCAATACTTTGTATTTCTTCAGGTGATGATAAGTAACTGGTGATTAAATGTGATATATATATATATATATATATATATATATATAATGTAATTATTATTTATATTATTTTATTCTGAGAAACTAACTTATGTATTATATATTTTAAATAATAGAACCTTTTGAATTTAACCATTTTCCTTTAATATTTTAAAGTTTTTATAGTCATGTATGTTGACTTGGGAAAGATTATTTGTTTTAGAAAAGGAGATATTTGAAAAGGCTGGGGGCACAAATTTATATTTTGGTAAGATTCGATAGTAGCACTCTGAAGAATTTTCCATCGAAGTAATATACTTTCTCTTTTAATTATATTTTTATTGAATAATTATATTTTTATATTCAATAATTACATTTTTTATTGAATAATTATATCTTTATATAATATATTTATTATCGATTTTATTGAATAATTACTCTTTAGAATTTCAAAATATTTTTGAGAAATTTTGGTAAATATATCAGTGTCATTTTCATTTTTTGTATAATTTAGACGACAGTTTATCCATCGCATCCTCTGTGTGTGTGTGTGTGTGTGTGTGTGTGTGTGTATATATATATATATATATATATATATTACTAACTTATATACTTGAGTATAGTGGAAGTTTTCATGATCAGTTTTTAAGCAAAAAATGGGGGATTGCACTATACAGAGGTAATATTTTTGAAGAGGTTAGAAATCATACATTTTAGGTAACCAGTTGCACTATACACAGGTATATAAACCACTGTACAATCTTTTTTATGGTAGAAATAAGTATCAATAAATAAACTACTGTATATATTTATTTACACTATGATGAATAACCCCATGTTGCATAAATAAATGTCAAATTGCCATATATACTGGAGTCATGTGTCAGTTTTTAAGATCAGATTTTATGCAAAAAATGTGGGAATCACTCTATACACAGTTAATTTTTTTCTGGTGGGTTTAAAATTCATGTAAAAAAATTCAGGGGTTACACTATACATGAAATCAGTTTATAAACGTATATATATATATATATATATATATATATATATATATATATATATATATATATATATATATATATAGTACATTTTTCGAGTAATCATAAAAAAGCATTTTCTATAGTCTTTCTACTGGTTCATACAGTTATTGTTAAAATGAAGGTGAGTCTCTAATATCTAACATTATCTATTTATGAACTAATAAAACCAGATCAATTTTTCAAGTTCCTGTCTTTGTTGTTTGACTGAACTCTCAGCTATAAAATCTATTCTTTCTTTAAAAACAATGTCTCTATACATTCATCCTATTCATGAACTGTAAATGGACATGACTTCTCAGGAAAGACAGGGGAGTCCTTTCTGATTGCATTCTCCACAGTTTTCTGAATTCACTTATACTGGCTGCCCTCAAAATATATCTAGCTTACCTTTTTATTAACCCCCAGATGGTGGATTTATGACTTAAAATCTATAACAAGCATTTAATTCATAAAGAAAAACTTTAGAATTATTTTGCACTATCTGTGGAGTAACAAGTATTCTTTAATCTTCAGACATTCAAGTCATGAGTTAACCGTTATCTTCCCCACATATCCCTAAAAACTGTGCCTCTTACTCTGTAACTTCCTACCTTGAGTGGCTCTTGGGCCTTGTACTAGGTGAATATTATTGCGAAAAAAGAATTCTAAGCTACATGTCTGGAACCTGTTTTGTATTGACAAAGTGAGTTACAGTCTTTAGCTATTCTTCTTCTATGTGCTATGTTCATTCAGGACTTGGGTGATCATGACTCTCCACACCTACCTATCTTTTGTAGCTCTTAGTAATGTTTGTCTTTTTATAATCTCTCTCTCTCTCCTTGTTCTGCCATCCATTTACACAAGCTCATTGGGGGGGGGGGGTATGCACTTTTTCTATCTGTCCTCTTGTTGCTCAGTATGACATGTGAATGTTGAATGCTCCAAGCCCTCTTTTCTTTATCATGTGTCTCAAGTAAAAAGATTGATATGACATAACAGTTCAGCATTTCTAATGAGATTTTCCTGTTTCTTAATACTTTACTTAGCTTTTTGAAGGGATCTTTCACTATTCCAATATGCTCTGGATTTCAGCGTCATATTTTCTGTCAGTTGTTAAAATCACTTCCTAACATATTTTACTTTTTATAATAAAATACCATTGAACTATGCAGATAATTGAATAAATGCTCTCATTTTAAAATAGTGGTTTCTGTTTACTTTGTCATATTTCTGTACATTTACATATACAGATGTATACACACACATATGTATATATACCATAGATGCTTGAATATATATAATAAATACTTACATGTTATGTACATGCTTGTATGTGTGCATGTCTTTGAGAATGACCTCAAGGTGTATACCTACTATCATATATATATATATATATATATATATATATATATATATATATATCTTGAGTATCAGTATGTCTCAATGTACACATCTTAATAAAAATCAAAATATCGATGCAAATCTTCCTTAGAGGCATTACTCACTCCATTACCTAAGTTCTTTGCTTTTCCAACTGCCCACAGACTTTTCATCATATGGATTCCCACACTTTGGGCATTGGATAGGGATTTACTGTTCACACATTGTACTGTACATTCCCATAATTAGGATACAAGGGCATGAAAGAGTTGCCTACGGTTATAATATATGTGTTAAATTATTTTTGTTTCTCTTTATTATACATTCATTTATATCATTGCAAATCTTAAGTCATCATTGACAAATTGCCCCCTAGTAATAAGCAGACCACAAATTCTTGCCTCTCTGATATCATGTCTTCATTGAATCCTTTTCAAATTATCTGTTTTCTGTTGGTTAGGGACAAAAGATGTGACTAGATTAGCATTACATACCTAAGAACTCTCCTATTTCAGGAACTTATCAGAACTACCTTTATTTAGATACACTGCTGTGGTCATAGAACAGGAAAAACTATAATGTTTAGTTTATGGTTACATTTGATACAAGTCAGTACTAATATATTATATCACTAACCATTGAAAATATTTTATATAAAGAAACAACTGTTTTAGTATATTCTTCATCTTCACCTATGTTCCTTGTAGATCTTAGTAAATTTTGTCTTTTTGCTATCTTTTCTAAAGAGCTTATGGACACATTACATTAAGACACCATTTTCCATACAATCACCAAAGTTAAGCAATGTCGAGCCTGGTCAGTACATAGATGGGTGACTGCTTGGGAATACAAGGTGCTGTAAGATTGGATATGTGGATGGTGTAATGAATAATGGTTCAGAATTCTTAATCCGAGAGCAGAGTTCAAATTCTTGTTAGGTTCATTTATATGAATTTACCCTTGGGAAAGGCAGAATGCAGCTCTTCTCCCACCAACTATGAGTTAATTACTAAATCTTACATCACTAGATCATTATTATCTCCCCTGTCACAAAAAAAATCTTACAATCCAAAAATATTTTCTGGCTTTAAATAACCTGCAAAGTGGTTGATAAACTGTAGAAAAGGAATGAATCAATTACTCTTCATCAAATATTTTAACTTGTCAATAACAAAACATTATAGCAAAAAGACAAAATTTACTAAGAGCTTCAAAGGACAGAAACTGTGGAGAACTAAGATCTCACATGGATGCACTGGTATATAGAAGAATCAAGAAGATATGGGTAACCAGGTGGCCTTTGATGCTATACAGACTTTTCTTGAGACCAGAAAAATACAAATTGAACATCCTAGTATGAAATTTTTCTAACTGAAAAGGAAAGAATCAAAAAGTAAAATATATGCAAGATTATGGGCATAAAAAAATTTTATCATGAAAAATGTGAAAAAACAAACACTAAACCCCTTCCCACAAAAAAAAAACAAACATTAAAGAGGATATTTTACAGACTTATAATTTTAATAAGCAATTAACACCCGTGACTTTAGTAAAATAAGTTAGTGAAAGGAATTCTAGACAACACATCAGGTGTTCAAGAATGGCAAACAACATTAAATGGAAAAAAAAAAATACAGGGAAGAAATACAGTGAGCAAAAAATATAAAGGAAATCAGAAAGGGAAAAAAAATCCACTTAATGGATAAAGATGAAAATTTTGCTGGTACTTTAGACTAGATAATTCACAAGCAACTCAATTAAAAATAGTAAAAAAAAATGGCATTCATTCACATCTATATACACATATATATATGCTCACAAAAACAGATGTGAAAACTGAGGTAGATTTGTAGATAGGTAGTAAACAATTAGACTACCTGAGAATATATATATATATATATATATATATATATATATATATATATATACACACAAGAACAGAGAAATAGAGAGGGAATGAGAGAGAGGGAATTTCACTTAATTGAAAAAAAAACTGGCAAAAAGGCCCACATCATGTTTTGGGGACAAAACTTACAAGCAATGGTCTGCAAGACTTGTAGCATTATGTACATGCGTGTGCGAATACACATTTATATATACAGAGTGCATTAAAAGTAACACTTGTTTTTGAGTTGAAATGTATAGGATGATGTGAAGTAACTGAGTGGCCATTACGATCAACAGACATTACACCACCAGACGTTTTCTTGTGAGGTGTACTGAAAGATCTTGTTTTGAGGCTCAAACCGAAAACAATTCTTGAATTTATAGCGAAGAAAATGGTGACTTACCTCATCAAACCAAGTGACAGCGTGTCGCATGTATTCTACAACAGAAAATGTGACGAAAAAGAAAATTACTTACCAAACAAAAGGGCACGTATTCCACATGACATGCTGAAGATGGAATATTTGAATTAAAAAACAAGTCTGTTGCAGGAGTCACTATAAAAGTATGTTGATATGCAAATTACTGAACATCCTCTCCCAGCTGTCGATGAATAGAAAAAAATGTTCAGCCAATAAAAGGAGTTGGTGTTCTCGATTCAGCGGGATAAAAGTCGGCGATTTTGGCTGTCACGCTGGTTGGCGAGGGAGTTATTTTTCTGAATGGTTGTGTGCATTGTGATTTGTGAAATAGTACTTGCAAATTGAGTTTTCAGCGTTTTCTTTCTGTCCCCGATGTTCGAGTTTGAACTTCGTGATTTATTCTCGGTGACGTGGAAATAATCTGTGACAAACATATCCTTTGCAATCCCAGATTGCTTACAGAATTAAAACAAACAATTTATGATATATCTTATGAATTTATATAGAAATGTGTCAAATGATTTGTAGAAGTGTTGCTGAAAGACTGCAGCACTGTATTGAACCTAAAGGGGAACATTTTGAAAATATTAAATAGCTTCTGTCTATATGTCTGAGATGAGTTATTATCATTATTTACATTATTCGGACTGTCATCCTGATCTTCATTGCCATATTCACTATGTTTTGGCCGTTGTACACTCCAGCCTTCTTCACGTTGAACCAAACCCTTTATTTCATCCACCAAGGTAGATTGTTCTAGTTCTATGTGCCATGGTTCACCACTGCAGTAGCCTGATATTTAACTCACAACTCTTTGGGTCTAGTTACTGGATCTAATCAACACCTTTATCAAATGGACCATGTGTCCTCAAGGATAGTGGTGAACTTAAGCTTAGGTGTGCTTAAGCACAGGGCCCCACTGGCCAGTGAAGCCCCATCTTCCTTCTATGCCTGTATAGGCATGCTGGGCATACCTACTTCAGGGCCCAAGTAAGGTGCCTTATAACATTACTAGCAAAGGGCCTCATATCCAGCACTACCTGCAGGGATTAATAAAGACTGTCCTTCTTCAAACCTTGTGGACTGGTGAAATAAACAAAGCAATGTTAACATACATCACTACTTCAAACAAAAGGTTCATCTACTGGACTTGAGAAACCTATTTTCCTGAAAAAGAGAAAAATTTTAGTACTGGCTGCCTAGTCCTTGAATGCTGAATATTTCCTTCTAATATTACCATTCCAATTATGAATGAACGTGTGTGTACATATATATATATATATATATATATATATATATATATATATATATGAGCAAAAACACCCATTAAAAGTACCTGGATTATTTACATATGGAGTGACGCTTTTCAATCAATGTAATAACTATGTACCCTCCTTTCCCACCCCTCTCAGCCTGTCACTTTAATCAATCTCTCTCTCTCTCCCTATATATATATATATATATATATATATATACACATACATACATACAAGGTGCATTTAAAAATTATTTGATTTTTATTTTTCCTGCTAAAACTAATGCCATATAGGCAAATTCTTTCTTGTGCCTGTATGAAAATTTTTCCCACTGGTAAGCTGCATCAGTTCTCACCTAGAGTACAGACATGTAGTGCACATTTGTCAGATTTTCATTTTCTTGCAAGATGACTGAACACATTGAGTGGAGATATTGCATCTTTTTTTGCCAAAAGCTTGCAATACTCAAGCTCAAACCATCCAGAAAATTCAGCAGGTCTTTGGCAATGATACTATGATTAAAACTCAGATCTAGGTGTGGTACAACTGAACATACAGGGCCACACCACAGTGGAAAGGCTAGCTCAGGCTGGCTATCCACAAGCTGGTGGGAGTAAGCACAGGATCAGTGCATTTCATATTAATGGATGATTAGTGCATGTGGAGAGTGTCGGCACAATTAATTCCCAAAGGTACTGGCAGAGCAGCAGAAGCAAATCTGCATGGAAATTGCATGGTTTCCAGATTGGGGAAGAGCCAGAAATCACACAGTGCCAAGTCAGGAGAATAGGGAGTCTGTAAAACAAGTGGTGTATTGTTCTTGACCAGGAAAGCTTGGTGCAACATCTCTGTTCAGTGGGTTCAGTCATCTTGTGTGAAAGCAAAATTCTGATGAGTGTGCACTACATGTCTGTACTCTAGGTGTAACAGTCAAGAACTGACACAGCCTACTGGCATGAAAGTTTTCTCATGTACACAGGAAGGCTGGCCTCACCTTGCACACCCAACATATTTTGCCCAAGCAGCATTTGTTTTGGTGAGAAAAAATAAAGTTGGATACTTTTTGAACACATCTTGTATGCATATAAGTAATACAGTCAGTGCTATCAGTGCTTAATGTAAAAGAACAAAGCTAAAATTTATATATCTATAAAATGGACTAATTATAAATATGCATACTCGGGTGTGCTGAAAAGTTCACAGCTCAACCAAAAAGGAATTCAACAAAAATATTTATGCTTCGTCATGTGGTCAGATTTTATGTAATGGATTGAGTCATGAATTTTCAGCACCCCCTTAAGTCTGTATAACTCTTTACTATATATTATACACTTAGCTATGTATACATATGAATATATACATATAAATAACTAGATTCTGTTTGAAGCCGTTTTTTATGACTTTGCCTTGCTCCATTAGAAAGCTTTTTTATTTTTTCTATACATTTATACTGACATTGTCTTGAAAAAATTGCTTTTCTTGAACACCTGTTGAGATGTCTGACTCTTACATTTTTACAATCTTCAAGGTTATCAAAGATAAGCCCTGGTTTAGCTTTATATAGAAACTGCTTATAATTGTTGTTTGTTTAATATTTTCCAGTAAAACAGAGGAAAGATCTTTATAATAAGGAATCTTGTAAATCAAGCAATTTTAAGTCATGAAGAATATAGACATCTTTGGAATTCATTCTTGTCATCTTGTCATCTATTCAATTAATTTTTATTCATATCTTTGTTGCTTTATTTACAATTGTGGAAAATATTTCTTCAACCTTTTACAAGAAATTCTAAAATACTTCAGTCTATGGATTAAATTTCATATAGGAGATAAGGAAATTGAATATAGACTATGCTATGCTAGCTGTATATTCACCCAACATTACAAATGGCTACAAAACATTAACCTGAAAACTCAGGTCATGTTCTTAAATATCCTCATCAGACTGTGACTTTCATTTTGATGTCATGCATGGCACCAAACCATTCAAAAATATCTAAACTGTTAGCTATAGGCAACCACTTTCTAAGATCAATGTTTAAAAATGGCTTTGATTGAATGAAGCCTGTAGGTCTTGGCAAGGACCATACTTCTTTGAATCTTATGCACTGGCACTGCAGAATCACAAACAAAACAGATAAAAGAAACCATATCACTTGAGGAATAGCAATAACATCTAAAATGGATATCACATGTAACTCAAAGAGAAAATAATGGTAATGTTAATATTAACTGTTTCCTCATGAAGAAACTTAAAAAGTTTTGATCAAGTGAAGTCTGAGGGTTTTGGCAAAGATCATACCTCTTTGAATATTTTGGACTGGTAATATAGAATCACAAACAAAGAAATGTAGGAAATAACAGAAACCAAATCACTTAAGGACTACCAAGAGCAGCAACAACTAAAATGGATAGTACATGTATCTCGAAGAGAAAATAAGGACATAATCAAGATGTTGACATTTCACAAATATTGAATAAAAGGTTAATGCTGGAAAGAGCAATAACAGCTGAAAAACCTAAATTTCAATCCACCAGCTGCTTGGTTAATGAATCCCAAATGTTTCCTTATAAGAAAAAAGATAATATTACTGTCACTATTACTAGTACTTTTTCACTTGCATTGATGAAGGTTGCCAAATATTGTTTAAAACTTTTTGATAAGAACAGATTTAAAGATATTAATATGAATAATGGTTAAATAATAAAGTTATAGTAATTTTCCAATACCAATCTCAGCTTTCAACTCCAAATTTAAATTTCACTAATAATAATGACTGAACACTTGTTTTCTGAGCACACCAGTCAGCTAGCCAATACCTGTTGCAGATGCCTGCTCAAGTAAACTTGAATTGAATTTTTTCACAGATCCCACTTGTGGTTTATTGTGAAAATATGCTGAGCAGACCTTAGTCAATGTTTCTGAGAGTGCATAAACTGATATGATCAATAGTTTTGAACAATGTTAGTACACTCAAACCCTCAGTTAGAATGACTAGTGACTTTATGCTAGCACAACCATCAACAGCTTCCAAACAGTTCTGTCTATCCAATTTTACTCACATGCTTTGGTGTGCTTTTTGATGCACTTTCCAAAGAGCAATAACATCAAGACAAATGAGTTTTGAAACCTGGAATTATGGTCAGAAACAAAACCCTCTCATCACTCAACTATGGGCCAATTTCAGTAATACAGTATTGTTTATTAGCATGCTTGTTCATTATTATTATTTATGTGACATATCACTTTAGAACATAGGTGATCATGGCTCTCTACAACTTTCTGCCCTTTTGTAGCTCTAAGTAAACATTTGAATCTTTACCATCACTACTTGTCCTTGCTCAGTCATCTATTCACACAAACTTGTGAAATAGATTTCTTGATATTTTCTGCTGTTTCTCTTGCTTTCATTATGGGAATATGTCCTGTGAGTGTTAATTTCTACAAACCCACTATCCTCATTATATATCCCAAAAATTTCAACTGTCTCTTTTTAAGTATCAGTGTATTTCTCAGTGGAGTAATGAATAGCTGCTCAGATTGAGGAATCGGAGAGCCAAATTTAAATTCTAATCAAGTTCACTACATTCACTTACATGCTAATACCTTTAGGAAAGGAATGACTTCTCCCCCCAGCTATGGGTAGACTGAGTCCTATAGTCCTAGGAGAAGGAAAAACTCTGAATTCAAAACCTGGAAAGAGTTGGGCTCTGTCAGGCTACCTTGCCCAAGAAGCATCACTGATATTGTGACTGCAGAACATGTGGTACCTCTATGACCCTAATAAGTTATGAGTCTCATGATCGTGATGTTTGGATTACTGATAATCTGAGAAAAATAAATAGAAAGAGTTGAAATATGAGATGCATACTGGGAAATCTAACACTCACAGAATATATTGAAAGCAAGAGAATTGTAAGATTTTTTTTGGAGATAATGGCTTTGTGCTATAAGTTTTACTAATTAACCCATAGATGGAAGGAAGGTGGATTCATACCTAATCAGAACAAACAAGAAATTATAATGTGGATATAAAGTGGGGGATCAATTATATATTACAATCACTATATAAACTGATCCCTCACTTTATGGTCACGATAGCTTCTATGCATTTATATTTCAGAGAATATAAATGAATTTAAAAGACATGCCTGTGTAGCTAATCAGTATTTGATTGATTTGTTTTCTATGGCTTAACAAAGCTTTGCAGGTTATTTAAAGCCAGAAAATATTTTTAGATTTTAAGAATCTTTTTAGCTGGAGGTGGATTCTACCTTTCCCAAGAGTAATTATATGTAAATGAATATAACAAACCCAACGGGAATTGGAACATGGCTCTCTGATTGACAATTCTGAAGTATTATCCATTATACCACCCACACATCCAAACTTACAGCATGTCGTATTCCTAATTTAGGTACTAACCAGGCCATTGCTTAACTTTGGTGATTGTATTGTAACCGGTATTTCAATGTGATGTGGCCATAAGTGCAACAAAGAACATGAAGTTCTGAACATGGTAAATAAAACAATAAAATCCAGTAAAGTGAGAAATGAACTCACTATTAATTGCCTGTCAGACAAGTGCACCAATCATTGATCGTTGGCATGTAAAACAGAATTACTCTAAAGACTTAAGCAGAATATCTCATAATCCTTTTCCAATAGTCACTTACAAAAGAATGTCAATAGAAATATTGTTCCTTTCTCCAGAATGACTTGGTTTGATTAATCATGTTTTACAGGAAATTATTTGTCCATAAACTTGGACATTTTTTTTAACTTTTTTTGTCTTCTTGTTTTCTGCTTAAATATTTCTCATAACAGTTTTGAAAGTTTTAATCTAATTAAAATTTAGATTAAAGTGTGAACATGAGATGGATCTTCATTTTGGTTCCAGAATTTATTTTTTTCAATATTCTGATTTGTTCATATTTTCTTTATATATAATTTTCTCTAGGCTATATAACAGCAACTCTTGGTAGGATGTATAGGTTATTCAACAGTTAGTGACTTGGAAAGAAAAATTGGCAACACATGTTCAAATTCAAGCCAAGTTCATTAGGTTCAAAGGCATCAATCCATCTCTTCTCCAGCCCTCCAGTTGTAGGTCAAGGGTGATTGGGATCTCTTGCCTTGAGCTAGCAGCCAGTCTACAAGAAGGAAAAATATAAATTCAAAACCAACATAAAGAGGGATGGCTACATCAGGCTATTTTGCCCAAAACACATCACTGCTGCCATGGCCACAGTACCTGTGGTGCAACTACAGCCCTAACATGTTTCTGGACTTCTGACATGATATGACATGACATTTAATTATTATATCAGTAACTTTCTCAACAGAGTACACTTTTCATTAAAGAACATTTTATAAATCAATTTTGACTATTTCAAGAAAATTTAGTAATTATATGTGTATATATATATATATATATATATATATATATATATATTTATATATATATATATATATATATATATATATATATATATATATATATATATATATATATATATATATATATATATATACATATATATATATATATATATATATATATATATATATATATATATATATATTGTAGGTGAGTTATTGTAATTTCCTCCTGTCACACCAGTGACTTTCCTTCAAGCAACTCCATGGTGTAAACAAATGCTGGCTTTATATGGCATCAAGCGAGGTTGCTAAACAGATTTTCGTTTATGTGAGACATCACCCAGTCCACAGAGATTGAGTCTCCCATGCACAGCACAGGTGATCTTAAGTTACTTACAGCAGGGGGACAGGCTGTGTCTACTCCATACACCCCACTGGATCTCACTATCACAAAGTTAGAAGCTGGTGAGGGGGCAGCCTTTCATCACTGCTGCTTTTTCGAACAAACAGTTCGGCAGGCTCACTTGATACTTGGTGCAGCCCTGTCACCATCTGTTGACCTTCATTGTCATCACTATCACTTGATTGGTTAGAGTCAACATAAGCTGAATGGTCATCTTTGTCCTTCATTACAAGTATGTACTTCTCATCATCATTTGATGCTGCAGTTTCATCTTCCACAGAATTGCTCATCATATGAAGAACAGGTGTGGAGGTCTTTCACATGGTGTGGCATTCCATCCATGTAAACCACATAGGTACTCATAAATCTAGTTACTGTCCCCATCCTCCATTTACTTGTACATCTTTTCAGCGGACTCCTTACCAGTACAATGTTCGTTTTCTTGTACTTATCTTGCTCAGACTCAGGCTTCAGTGAAAGCATCTTGTTGATACCTTCCAGTTGGATTTCATACTAGTACAAAGCATTAGCCAGAGAATTTGCATCACAGATGCCATCCTTTGGCATAAGATTGTACCAGTAAACTACTTCCTGGACAGAGCATTACTTTATGAATCTGTGCAATCATTCAACAATGCCATATCCAGATGGCACATATGCACATTGGAAACACAGGTGAACACCTCACCTCTTAGCAAACATTATGAAACTCCTTCTGTTAAATGCTTTATTGTTTTCTTCAAGACCTCTTTAGGTGAGCCTCTCTCAAAAAAGATAAGATACTGGGACACAGTAGCCAAATCTTCTTGTTTGCAGAGGTATCAAATAGAAAAACAGGTAGGACCACAGTCTATCAGGGTCAGGTAGTGAGCACCCCTGTAATGGGTGTTATCCCTCCCTAGTCTATGCCATATATCTGCTGTCTCCAGTTTCCTTTTTCACCATTAGATTGGTACCAGGTTGATTGACAGACATTCTGGACAGGATTTAACAGCAGATCTCATAGCCATTTTTGGCATAGATGCAGTGATTTTCTTGACAAAGTACATCATTTATTTTACACTGGGCTGTCTGCTCTGTGAGTGTATTTGCCTTATATGACTCAGTTCTATACTGCTGCCATTCACAGCTCATACCTGTAACACTTTGTTCTGCCCACTTTGTTCTGATTTGATTTCATGAGCATAACATCCACAATTAACACATACACCTTAACTAACTCCAAGAAGGTTTGCAGCTGCCTCCAGATCAGCATCTCACTCACAGCCTTAGTGCTCACTCTGCCTTTCCATGTCAGCATGTTTATGAGCCATTGACACACACACAGTGAATCAGTTTTTAAATGGACAGGCTTAGCTTTTCAGTGTATAGCCAGGTTTACCCCTTTTATAATAGCATCTAGCTTGGCAATGTCAATGTGTTACATGTCTGACTCTGGCCACAACAAATGTGCATCTTTGATAATGGACCCACATGATTCAAGCAAGACTCCAGTGGCCAAAGAACTTATGTTAAACCACACATCAAGCTTTTGCTATCAATGTACCACTCATCTCTACATGAGTCACTGTGCCTCACCCTGGTAATAGTCTCTGTCAGCATTCTTTTTAGCAGGGCATTGTCAGTGGGATCATCCCAACCTTTCATCACTGAACTTCCTCTTCATTTGAGGACAACAGCTGCTGCTTGCAAACATCCACAGACTCGGAGATGTTCAATAAGCTTGCAACAAAATGAAAATACCTTCCTCCTGATTTCCGTGCTTCCAAAGCGGAATGTTATCTTCCCCTCAGACAGTTAAGCCAAGTCATTCTGGAATTTTTCTTGTCAGTCCAAAATGCAACAGGTGTTCAATGATAATAGTGGCAGACCTCATTTACGTACAGATTTTTTCATTCTGAGATATCTCAGTATTGACGACAGATCTCATTATTTAGGGTTGGGGGCAATGTTCAGAATCCCAATCTGGTCAGCCAATACATTCTGCCTTGAAAGATAACAGTTTGGTATGGCCAAAGTTGTTCATCAGTTCACAAATGTAGATAGGCTGGTCTGAGATTTAGCAGTGCAACATTCAATCCTTTGTGTTTCCATTCTCTTAGTTTCTTGATGCAGACATCAGACATCAGCATTGTATGCATCGGCATAGAGTTGGGCATAGAATAAAAAAGAAAAAGTAACTTTCTATTAGCACGGAAAATAATATTAGCAAGCCAAATATTAGCAAGCCAAATTCAAATTCCAGCTTGGAAAAAGCATTTCTTCTCCCTCTAGCTTTGGGTTAAATAGTGGAACAGACTGAACTCTCAAGCCTTGAGTGGCAACCAGTCAAATGTAAAGAAAACAGTAACTTCAAAACCATGAAGAAAACAATGTGAAACCATATTTTCAAGTCAGTTGTATTTGAACCCATAATACATAAGCATAGATGTACAGTTAGTATAATAGAAGAATTGGTGAGATGGGTTTAAATAACACGCTAGTCTTTTATGTTCACTTTCACACTGATACGCTTAGAAAGATCATAGATACTTTTGTTTTAACTCCAGGTATGAATTAAATAGCAGAATAGACAGCTCTTTATCCTTGGGTAGCAGTAAGTCTAGGAGAAAGACTATTCTGAATTCCAAATCATGGAGACAGCAAGAGGATACCACTCCACTATATTTCTCAAGAAATCAATTCTCAGATAATAATAAAATGGAAACTGGGGAGAGCCATGATCACCTCTATCCTGAAGGAACATGACATGAAAAAATGCTATTATTATGTAGTAATGTAACATGTATATTCTTGACCTATTCATCCATGCATAGAATATTGCTGTCATGTATGGTTCAGTGATTTAGAGATTCTTGATAAAATCCAAAGAAGAATCAGCAATATTATTGGTCCTGACATGGTGTCTCAGCTTCAGCCAGTTTCACACTGCCATAAAATTGTTTCCCTGTGACTTTTCTATAAATAGTTTCATGGTAATTGTTTGAATGAGTTTTTGCTATGCTATGTAGACTTTATGTATTTAAGTGCAGTACTAAATAGGCAACAATGTCTCATTAATTTACAGTTGAATTGGCTAGATATAATCATTAGTTTGATCCTAACAGTTTCTTTTCATGCACTCCTCACCTGTGAAACTCTTTTCCGACTTCATGATTTCCAGACTATTTTGATCTGCAAAAATTTAAATGCAATGCCAATCATTATCTGTTGTCTACCTGATTATATTGTTCTTGCTCCTTAGTAATTTTTCTATTTTCTAATTCTTCCACACCCAGTATTTTAATGGTTTTACTGCCTTGCTTGGGGTGATTTAGATAAAAAAAAAAAATGGAATCAGCAAATTGATTTTCAATTCCAAATAATATTTCTTCTATTATTTTCTATAAACATGAAGTGAACTCTATTTTCAATATCTTTGTTAGCATCTTTTTATACTAAATTTCATCCAATACCATGCTTGAGGCTTACTGTTAAAATTTTTATGCTGAATGAGGTGTGTGTTATAAATGAAAGAGGAAGTAATAAGAAATTAATATTATAAGGATAAGGAGGTAAACTAACAATTGTCCCTTGACTTGAAGAGGTTAAGATTATAGTGTTAAGGTAAGTATCCACATGGGAGTCTGTTCTGCAAAGTAGCAGTTCTTGAGAAAAACTTGCCTGGGTGAAACTTCCTTCTGGCAAAGATCATCCCTTTTTTAACATTGTCGACTGGTGCTACACGATCACAAAGAACTGTACTAAATGAAAGAATGCACATCACTTGAGGACTACCAACAGCAGCAACAACTAAAATGAATAGCACATGTAACTTGAAGGGAAAATAATCAAGATGTTGACATTTCAAATGACTTTGAATAAAAGTTTAGGAAGGAAACCCCCATCAGTGCTGTAAAGCGCAATAATAGTGTACTTGAAAAATCTATTTTCCTGAAAAATTGTTTTAAGATAAAAATTTTGTAAATTACAACCAAAAGCAGTATTGGCTGCTTCGTCAATGGATGTCAAATGTCTCCTTATAAGGAAACAGCTATTATTACCATTTTGGCATTCATTGAAAGAACAGCTAATGTTACCCAACTTAAGCTTTTCTTCACTCTCTGGCCATCAAGCTGGGATCAAAGTGTAGTTTCTGTTCATCTCATCACTAATGGTAATTTCAAAAAATATTTGGCATTCATTGATGTTGTAGAGTAGTTTCACAGTGGAGGCTTGCATTTCACTAAGTCGGTCCTAAAAAGGTTCGACGTACAAAACATTAGGGACTTGATATAATTAGTAATGACGCAGAGAAATCTTGTGGTGGTCGCTGATACTCTTAGTATCCCACATCGACTGACTAACCAACTCACTGAGCGACTTTGCGACTGCTACTACTACTACTTATTATAGGTGGGAGAGTCTATTAACTATAGAATAGGTGTGTTCCAGTATAACAAATGACCAGTTAGCCAGTATTATCATCGGTTAAAATTTATAAAATCTTTCTCTTAATTTTTTTTTTCGGGAGAATAATTTTCTCGAATCCAGTATTTTTTTTTTTCTTTCATTTTCATTAGTAAATTGTACTGGCAAAGTCACTGGAGATTCTTGAATACCTATCAGGTTTCAAACGTCTACACTGTGATTGCTTGTATAAAAAATAGAATTAGTTAAATGTATTAAACATTTGAATTGGTAGTCTTGTAGATTCCAAGATTCTGGTCTATCTAGCACAAAACACTGTGAAACACAATGCTGCTTGATATTGTAGATAACTTGCAGACTTTCAAAGTTAAATTGCTTTTTAATGAAACTGAATATCAAAGAGAAATAATAAGGATGATGATGATGATAATAATAATAATGATAATAATAATAATTTCTGAAAGGCCAGATCTCTTCGCCAGTAAGCCTCATTAATAGTCAAATGAAGGTATCCATAAAACTTGGGTAGGGGGAAAAGAGGAAAAAATGGAAGCTTCTTTTGGTCTGTAATGCTACATTTGCATCTAGATTCTTCCCTAAAACACAATTTTGATTGTTTTAATGAAACTAGGTCACTTTTGATGCAGAAATTGCTGGCATAATGCCTGCTACTACCAATTTAGTGTGGATAAATTTGGTATTTTTGCCAAAATTTATCCAGTTTAAAAAAAGAGAAGAAATATGGTGGAAGAATTTATATGATTGCAGACATAACTGAAAAAAGAAATTCCTTTTTAAAATCAAAACTACAATAAATGATTTGTTATTGGGAATTGTTTCCATCCAAAATACTTATTGCCGAGAAGGATCTTGTAAAATAAAAAATGCAATTATAAAGTGATTTTCTGTTAGTTAAACTTTTCTTTCAACTGCCTTAGAAATGGGAAAAAATGTTTTGTCTTTTTTTTTCTTTGGGGAAAAGATTCCTTGTATAATTAAAAAAAATTGAAGTCTGTATAATATTATCACTGATGATAACGTTATTAACAAACATTGCTGAATATGATTTGTTCCTAATATATTCATTTGAGTATAAAAAAGTATTTCTAAAAGAATAATTATCATTGACATTTCCTGTTTCTGAAGCAAAAGATGTTTATATGTATGATCTTCCTTAGTGAAAATCACCAATTGTTTAAAGTGCTGACAGCGTTACCTTCATTGAAATGTCACAAAATTAAAGAAACACTGAACTTAATCATTGTTCATATACATGGATGTGCATGAGACTATGTGAGTGAACAAGTGAGAATGAAAAGAAACAGCATTTTAATAAACATTATTTTCCTCATGAAATTAAGTGTGTCATTCAGAAAGCCAATCAGGCTGCATGAAGTACCAGGAGTTTTCTTACTATGTCTGCTGTCAACACAATGTCATAAAAAAACTTGGCCCAATCTTTTCTTGAAATACCCACAACAAAATAGTGGATTTGGAATGTGAATTCACATAAAGAAATGACAAGAACCAATGTATATGTACAAACAAATGATAATGTATTATTATTAGCAACAAGGTATACAAACGACAAAGATGTGTGTATTAAATGAATCTGAAGACCTTTTTGGTCCAAATTATGTGTAGTGAGTAAATGTGCATACATACGTGTGTGTATTGTTCATGCATTTCACATAGGGAATGTGTTCTTTGCAAGAGACTTACATGTTGATGTGTAAGTGGAAAAAGTAAGAAGATAGTGAGAAAAAATATCGCAGAGTATTTATAGTCCAGAGAGTGTCCCCTAGTAGAAGTTTTGAGAATTAGAAGGGGTTAACCCGACAGGGCTAAACCCCACATATAATGTTTTTCCTCTACATATATACCTATAATTAGATTAATTTATAATTTATGCACACCACTACAAATTAGTGAGGAACACTCTATAGAGACCTGGTTACTTGGGACCCATTTCCCTGACAATACTAAAGGATTAAGATCAAGTGTATTCTCTAAATTGATGCTAGGGCAGAGCAATTTGTGTGCACACCCACATAGAAAGCACATGGAGTCCCATATTAAACTGACTTTGTGTTACATTTTCCTTTGTGATGAGGGGAACAGAAACTATATGATGAAAGGTTGGCTACCACTTGAGTAGGATTCAAATTTTGTATTTTGTATCTTCTTGTCTAATCTTCAACTATTCGGGCCCTGAATTATTTCAAAAAAACCCAAATCTATGATTTTACTGATTAACCAGACTAAAGACCTTTATTAAAAATGCTACTTGTCTTAACTGAAATATGCACAATATTTATTAATAGCTTTATTATTGTTTTTTAGAGGTGATATAATCATTTATCAACTGTGCTTTGTTTTATGCAAATTCTCTGTGAAAGTCACATTCTCTTGAAATAATTTTTCTAAGATATGGTAATGGTAAGATTAGTCATTTTCATATGGTAAATATTTGGCATTCATTTAGTAAATGTTGCTGGTGGAAATTTTTTTTTAATCATATCATCCCATACAAGCCAGTAAAGTCACTAAGACACAAGGTATATAAGAATAAGAAAAAAAGAGAAACATTATTAAGGAGCAAGAAGACATTAGATATCTATTGACATCACATTTAAAATTTTGAGGATCAAAGTTAACTGGAAAGCAAGAAGCCAGAAGAGATTTTTACAAGCAAGTTGTAAAAGAGAAGAAACTGTTAGCATAGAATTTACAGTTGCATCTAGCAAATTCAGCTGTAAAATGATGAGACCTATCTACTAATCTAGTAACACACTTAAATTTGAGAAGATACCAAAGAGGAAAGTCCATGAGAACAATTACCATGAAAATATTAATAGAAAAGAGACTTGAAACTATCTTATGATGAAAGTGACTGAAGCCAGGATGCCGGGTCAGAACTGATAATATTGCAAAGTCTTTGTTGAATTTTATCTAGAATCCTTAAATACATATCAGAAGCACTAGTACTTTTGGTTGGGTAATAGATAGTTGAGGGGTTATTTTGGGGAAAATTTTTCATAATCTCAGTGGGCTTAATAAGATCTCCCCATTTATTGAGTCAACACTTTTGACACTCTAAATGATTTCACTCCCACTCTCTCTATTAAAACTTGCCCCCCTCTATTGTATATTGTGAAAATTCCTGACACATTGCTGCTCATATTACCAATTATATATTATTAGCATTTATATGCACACAAATATATAAACACATGCATATATTCAAATCCGTGGTACTTTATGCTTTTAAATTTCAATCATCCATGAATCTCTCACGTACATTCATATCTGCTCATGGCGTATCAAATGCAAACAAATGACGTCACACATTAAAAAGCAGTAAATTCGACCTTGCTAACCAAACGATCCTCTG
This sequence comes from Acanthosepion pharaonis, assembly GCA_903632075.3. NCBI lineage: Eukaryota > Metazoa > Mollusca > Cephalopoda > Sepiida > Sepiidae > Acanthosepion > Acanthosepion pharaonis. The sequence goes on from CAHIKZ030001129.1 coordinate 374,499, forward strand.
TGGCCGAATCGGTTAAAAGGCACGTCAGGCTATATGACGGTTCTGTATAGGATACACATTCGAATTCTGTCGGAGGACAAATATTTTCTATGAAAATTTCTTGTACATTCAGGCTAGTAAATGTTGTTTAATACTGTTTATTATAAACAAAGCATTTACTTAAATATTTGTATCTATAAAAAGAATGTATAAACATAAAATGTCTTAAAATATCAATATATACAAGTGTTGTGTTTAGCATCCTTCTGTAGAACCACATTTCTCTTGCATCAAGTGTTGTGTGTTTATATCTGTCTACATGCATTCATTCATACATTCATTTGTATTTGTATATATTTATAATGATAAGAAATCTTCCACTGTGTATTCATCTGTGAATTCTCATCTGGTCCCAAAACCAGACTCTCGTGGCAAAGAGTCTAGAACACTACAGTCACTGAAGTCAATTGCTGCTTGTGTTCCTATGAGGGTCTATAAATTTATAAAATCTTTCTCTTGAAACAGTTTTTCAGGACAATAGGCTTCTCGAGTTTTTTTTTATATCACTCTTTCTAGTATTCCTAAACTTCAATGTCCTGTTTGTGTCAAATTTTCCAAACATTCTTTCCTCAGTATTTTTCCCAGAAATTTAAGTTGTTTCTTTATGATTTTAAGTATGAGAGTCTTTAATGGTCCTAGTTTTTAAAACTTCCCTGCTGCTCAGTCCATGGTATTTTTAGCATCCTTCTGTAGAACCACATCACTCTTGCATCAAGCCTCTGTTTCATTTGAAAGGAAACAGTTCAGCATTCACTGCTATACAGGATGACATAAGCAATACACTGTAATAAAAGTGATTATTATTTTATCAACCTAACAACAACAAAGGCCAGACTACAGCTTTTAAGTCTATTGTTCAGCATATTTTATGACTAAGGAAAAAATAATACACAATTCTGAAATTATTTTAAGCATTTCGCATCAAGCAAGGTGGGAGTGCCACTAGTACGCAAGGGGTTACAGAGAATGAGAGCAGGAGTAAAGAGGCATGTTTAAGGAAAGGATACAGAGAAGGATGGGGATCAGGATCAAAGCATCAGAAGATGTCGATTGACATTACATTTGAATATTTGAAGATTATAGATATCAAGGAAGCAAGTAGGAGGAAGGGAGTTCCACTGTTGGGAAGTGAAAGAAGCAGTTGGAGAAGAAGAGGCATTTACATTTAACTGTTTTGACAGTAAAAAAGTGGGACCGAGATACCAACCTAGTAGTAAACTTCTTGTAGTTGGGACACCAGTGAAAATAGCTCATCAGAGCAGTTGGCATGAAAATATTTGTAGAAAAGACAGAGGGAAGCCACGTTATGTCTGTGAGAAAGTGACTTGAGTCGAGATGCCAGGTCAAGACATATTACATTGCATATCCATCACATGGTGATGTCTTAAGATAAAAGGTTGATGTTATATTGGTTTATACTTAAATAAGAAAGTAAACATTGGTCTATTTTTTAATTAAAATGCAAATATTGGTCAAGTTTATATTTCAGTCTGCAAGTATCCACCCTGAAAATATATGCTCTATAAGATACAGGTTCTTACTCCTCTGCAGGTATTCACTCAGTGTATTCTAAAGCCATTGGGGCGTGATTGAGAAGATGGAGATAAAAGGTCTCTTTGTTTTTTGAGAAGGTGGCAATAGTTATTTTTGCAGAATGTGGAGAAGTATTATCTAGCATGCAAATATTCATGTTTGTGACCTGTGATTTGACAAACAGTAGAAGGATAATAAACAAGAATGATGGATTGACTGGCAAGTATTTGAAGAAGCTGGTGTTACAAATCTAAACAGAGGAAAAAGAGGAAGAATATTAAGAACTTTGAATAAAGACATGAAACCACATTTACATAAATATCATAAAGAGAAACTTGTCAGTTGGGTAAAGAAGAACAAAAAAACTGATTTATAAATAGTAATTTTCAGTGATTAAAGTAGAGCTACATTGGTGGATCTACTGGTTGGGTGAAGCATTCAGCCACTATGACTGAAAAAATAACAGTGGATTAGTGTTTTAGATTAGTGTTGTAGGCAGTAAAAAATTACAGGTTTCTTTAAAGATAACTCTCTTATCAAGAAAAATGCAAAGAAGTGTTTATAAGTTCCTGGACAAGATGGTTTTTGAGAGGTAGAAGTCAAAAATGTTTTAAAACCACCAAATTATTCCCACCCAACCTACCCAGATATTAAACCAAAAATTATGGTTCATCATCTGAGGAATCGGAGAGCCGAGTTCGAATTCCAGTTGAATCCATTACACTTAATTATGTGCTAATACACTTGTGAATGGTATGAATCCTTTTCTTCTCCTCCAAGCTATGGGTAAATAACAGGACAGACCGGGTTGCCTTGGATGGCAACTGGTTTACCACAGAAAAAAATGGCAACCTACTGCAGGAAAAAAAATCTGCCTCATCAGTCATGTATCAAAAGATATATGATTGCCTAAACATGTATTACGCATGGCACACAACTGATTGATGTGCTAATACAACAGGGAAAGGTATGGATCCTCCTTTTCTCCCGCACCCAGCTATGAGTAAATAGCAAGAGAGACTGGGTTAAATAGTCTTGGATGGCAACTGGTCTACTGCAGAAAGAAATGGCAACCTATTGCAGGAAAAAAAAATCTGCCTCATCAGTCATGTATTGAAAGATACATGATCGTGTAAGCATGTATCATGCATGGCACATAACTGACTGATAGGAGAATGGAAAACAATTTTCTATTTGGGAAGCAATAGAATCTCTTGCATGAAACATTAAGGTCAAAACAGTAGAATGTTAATTAAATTAATGAACAAAAGACAATTGAAGATTATAGAATAGGAAGGAGCCCAGATTAATATGTAAAATAATAGAATAACTCATTCACCTGGGATTTTGTCTTAATCAAATATATGCTTGATAAAAATTTAAATTATTTGCTTAATTAAACCTGATCCAAAAAGAAGTTTTTAACAATATTTGTAATAATTAGAGATAATAATAATAATAATAATAATAAATATAAAATAATAATTAGACATTATGAAAAAAATTACATAATATATTTATCATATAAATATATTTGGAAAATATTACCAACATCAGTTCAGTCATAACAATTTTATTGTGAAAATGTTGACTTGTATAATGAAATCTTTATGTAGATGCAGACTATTGTCCATAACTTTGTTGTTGTTATCATTAATGATTTTAGTTGTTGTGTCCTCCAAACTTCATTAGGTTTTTTTCAATCCAGGTAATCTACAAAGAATTTCAAACTGAACATTTTATTTATTCTGTGGGTATAGATTGTTCTCATTCCATTGTCATGTCTAAGGATATCTCATCTCATTCTTATTTAGTACAGTTCAATTATTGCTTGCCCTGTTTCCACTGAGTGCAAGTACACATTAACCCACACAGGGATTGAACTCACAATTACTGTCATCAAATTCACGAGCCAACGCTTTAATCCACTAAGCTATTGACAGAAAATCTAAAGAGTAAATGAATTGGTGTATGAAAGTAGTGAAACAATTATTTTACAGAATAAAAAATGTAATGAGATTGAAAAAAAGGAAGGGAAACAGTAGACAAAGGGGGTGGGAAGAGAAGAGAGTAAAGCAAAGAAGAGAAGAGAAGAAAAAAGGGGAATGAAGATTATGAGAGAAATCAAAATAATAACAAAAGAATTAACAGAATGAAGAAGATACAAAAAACAACAACTGAGAATAAAATGAATAAAGAAAGAAAGAAAAGGAAAAAATGAAAATACAGAAAAAGGTAAAAAGAAATGAAAAAAGTTTAAGCATTGAAGAAATATGAATTAAAAAAGAGAATGCCAAAAATAGAAACAAAAAAAAAACTAAGTATCATAAGGAAGAAAGTTTATAAAATTAAGGAAAATGTATCCATCTATAAAATGAGAGGAATGAAAACAAGAAAGAAATGAAGGAAAAATAAATGAATGAAATGGAAAGAGATACAGGATGAAAGAAATACAATGAGTGAGTGAATAGGAAAAATGAAGGAGAAAAAGCATAAAGATATTTGACAAATGAAAGAAAATGCATATGAATATGCTGGAAGCAGAACTGCAGAGAATTTTCTGACAATAGTGAAGGTGAAGGCAGGCAAATGAAAAAAGAGATGCCAATCAATATAAGGAGGACAATGATTTTAGATATTCAATAGTAAAAGTATATCAAAGAAGGAGAATAGATGATGCCACAGTTTCTGCTTAATGGACAAGATTATTCTGAAAAACAATGAAAAATACATACATATACATACATACATACATACATATATATTTATATATATATTTGTATATGAGCTTCTTATAGCATGTATGTCATTGTGCATGTGGGAATATATACTATAGCTGCATTTATATGCATATGTGCTTCTATTTGTGTATTTCGTAACATTGGCTTATGTTCATATACAGAAAACAATAACATTCATTTATATATAAATATACAGATTTACATATATTGTCATACATGTACACACATGCACACACACACACAACATATATATATATATATATATATATATATATATATATATATATATATATATATATTCAGAAGTGAGGTTCTCAGCCTGACCAAGAAAGGAATAAATAATTTTTTTATAATTGGACATTTCTTTACATTCTGAGAAGTGAACCATGCCAAGAAAGTTTCAGTACTATATAGATAGATAGATAGATAGATATGTATGTAGACAATATTCAGTATCAAACACTGATGAAGATCGCAGTAGTAACTAAAAATTTAATGATATTCAAACAACTTTATTGTACTCCTACATGTCAACAAAATAAAAAAAAACAATCTGCAAAGAATATGTTATTCCCTTATATATATGGGTGCGATGGGTAAATTGTCGCCATTTTACATTTTTAATTTTGCACGTGCTTTGTTTGTTTTTGATTTTGTCAACTGCACAGTATAGTAGGGTCAGTTGGGCACCATCTGTGAGAAAAAGTGCACCATGATACAATTCACTCTGCCAGAAATTTGGAAACAGCATGCTGTACTGCTTGGTATTCATGCCAGAAGCTCCAATATGAACATTTCAGAGTATATGAATGTCAATCTGAGGACAGTGCAGAGGATTCAGAAAGAGTTGGATGAGTCTAATGATGATTACGAAGGTGTTTGGCATGATCACTACTTATAGTGATTTTGCCTCCATTCATCTTTTTACAGGGCCTCAGCACAGAAACCTAGATAAAGTGCCGTGAGGAGGTAGCGGTGCCCCAGGTCAAGAGGGTGACAGCTGGGAAACCCTATGTCTGGCAACAGGATTCAGCACTATGCCACACAAGCAAGAGAATCCAGTCATGGCTGTCAGAAAATTTCTGCAACCACATCACCTCTTACGTCTGATGACCTATCTCCCCTGATGGCAACCCCTTTGATTATTATGTGTGGGGCACTGTTGAGTGAGAGACCAACAAAACTTCTTGTAACATTAAAGATGAACTGAAAGTATTATGACAGGTCTGCTCAGCATAGTTGCAGTATAAAACATAGGTGGGCCCTGTGGCTGTTGAACAAACACGAAATGAACAAGCATCTGCAATAGGAATTAGATAGTCACCCTGATATCCTCGAATACGATGGTTAGCTATCTTTATATATATATATATATATATATATATATATATAGAGAGAGAGAGAGAGAGAGATAGATAGATATACATCTTTATATATATACATTCATGAATTAGATTTAAACTGATAAAGATGTTACCTTAACTGTCTTTTGCAATATTAAAAGAGTACTATTGTTTGGGTAAACAAACTGTTACAGTTTAAATTTTTTTTTAATGTGTTCTCTATGAATGTGTTAATAAATACAGTATTTAACTTATATTAAATCCCTAAATTATTTGTAAAAAAAGTTAAATATTTAAATTGCTAGCAAGCATCAATTTAATTTCTTTGTGGATATTTTTAGACATCTAAATTACTATCAAACATTAAAATCTATTTTTTATATAAATTGCTAAAACTTCCACCCCTCTCCCTCATATGTAAAACCCATTTACAGCCTCTTTCTCTTTACTTCCCCCTTCTTTCTTTTTCCTTTTTCTCTTCTCCCCTCCCATTTCAATATATCACTTCCATTAAGTTAACCATTAAAATAGGTCATGGTCTGGTCACTCCTCCTCCCCCAATACTAAGTATGATTGAGAGAGATATCAAATTAAACCCTCCCTAAACTCTACCATGTCTCTCTAACCACTGCTTATTACACTCTCTGTTAAATTACAAAAACTTACACTACCCATCAATTTTCATTTCATTTTTCGTTTCATTTTTTGGAAGTGCTATCTGATGATCCAGTGTCCTTTAAAAGGGTGAAAATAAATTATTATAATGGAACCTTAAAAAGTGGTCTGTTTTTCTTTTTTATATATATATATATATATATATATATATATATATATATATATATATATATATATATATATATTTGAAGATATTTTTGTGGGTACAAAATTTAATGATCGAAATAAAAGTATAAAATTTAATACTACTAGACATATTAAAAGTATTAAATAATAAAAAAAAAAACTCAACAAAAGGGGGGGGGAAGCAACCGGTTTTCGCTCCCGCTCGTCAAACTTCCACGGGAGATTGAAGATTAAAACAGAGAAATGTACAGTAAAAAAAAAAAAATATTAAGCAAACACATATGCATATATATATATATACATGTAAGTACATATGTAGGAAGAAACTAGAGGCAGATGACAGCGAGTCCCAGCAAACACTCACGTTGTTTGCACAAAGAAGGCTTGCGGGACCCGATGTAAAGTGCCTCCAAATATATATATATATATATATATATAATAGATAGATAGATAGATATTTTTATTACTTCAAATGTTATTTTTAGTGGATACCAGTATTTCAGAAGACCCTCCATTTATTTTAAACAGTATTTATTTAATCTACCAGCCTGTGTATTCAATAAAACTTAATAAAAAAAATGTGGTCTCCAGCAGGAACTGTAGCCACATTCTCCTTTGCAGAAGGAACCACTGTCTGATCCAGCATGATTTTACCACCTGACTAGCAAGAGTTCGTAATAAAGAAAGGTTCTGTTTTACCTTCAAAGTACAGTCATTCATTCAGATCTTTCTTGAAACCAAGCAAATGTGAGAATCCACTAAAAATAATGTTCAAAGTAATCAAAATATGTTGTATTAATTCCTTATATATATATATATTGTAATGTTATCCGTTATTTATATAGACACAAATATTTAAGCAAATGCTCTGTTTATAATAAACGGTATTAACATTTACCAGCCTGAATGTCTGAGAAATTTTCATAGAAAATGTGTGTCCTTCGACAGGTATCAATCCTGCATCCTACACAGAACCATCATATATCCTGATGTGTTATATCAGTTTATATATATATATATATATATATATATATATTGAGTTCTAATGAATACTTCATTACACCAATATATAAATATATATGTGTGTGTGTGAGAGAGAGAGTTAATTATAGGTAACTTCATGCACAATTAGTTGTGACAATATAGTACTGTCCATCACATACTGGTATTTCTTTATTTTCTTTGTTCATTATTATTATTTTATGCATATGCATATCAAGTGGTCATCACTGAAGAATGAGTGACAGCAAGTTTCTTCAAATCTCCAGCACTGTCCTCAGCAGAATTGTAGAGCCCAGAATTGCCAGGGTATGTACAGTCTCAACTCTATCACAGATTTCCACCTTGTACAATTTTGATTTCAGTACATTTTGACACAGTTCTCAGTACACTTACTGTTATTGGCAATACTATAACATTCTCAGCTCCCAAGCAAGGTCCTGTTTTTTTTTTTATTTTCCATATTCTGTTGCCTATCAATACAGCTAGGTCCACAATCTGGCAGATTCATTTTAAATTAAATTAAATCTGGTTTCAAAACACCAAAGTATTCTGACTCTAATTTTCCAGGACAGTCTCTGATTTGTGCTGTTACTTATTGGTATAGATGTCTGAATTCAAGTTATTCATGCAGTTCCTGGAATGTTACTGTCATTCATACATTTGGATGCTTTTTGGACAAGCTTGTTATAATTAGTGTTTATCTCGTTTACTTTTTCTTTTCCTTCTCTTCTGAAATTGGCATCTGTTATTTTTCTGGTTTTTGTCCATCTTTGCTTTTGCATAGTTTGTCTTGATGCTCTTATTCTGGGCTGCTACAATGAGGAATTTTGTTTCATTCTTCAGATTTCCTCTGCATAAACATCCTTGTCTGTGTGTGTATATATATATATATATATATATATATATATATATATATATTTTAAGACATTTTTATGTTTATACATTCTTTTTTATAGATACAAATATTTAAGTAAATGCTCTGTTTATAATAAACATTATTAACAACATTTACTGGCTTGAATATCCGAGAAATTGTCATAGAAAATATGCATCCTCTGACAGGAATCAAACCTGTATCCTATACGGAACCATCAAATAGCCTGATATGCTTTTACTGATTTCACCACAGAGGAGCATTTCAGTTATATAAGGTTGATTTTACTGTTTTTAAACTCCAATTTTCCATGATTTTCTCATGTACATTCATATCTGCTCGATGCGTATCCAAATGTAAACAAATGACATCACACATTATGAAATGGACAAAGTCCAACAATGAATTTAAGACAATTTTATGTTTATACATTCTTTTTTATAGATACAAATATTTATGTAAATGCTCTGTTTATAATAAACAGTATTAACAACATTTACTTGCCTGAATGTCCAAGAAATTGTCATAGAAAATATACATAATAGTTGTCAACACGTTTTGTCCAGTGTGGACTTTCTCAAAGCAAAACGAAATGAATTTATTAAACAAAGTAACTAATAATAACAAAAACAAAATGTCCTTAGCAACTGGAAGAATTTAGAGAACGCTATTTTCATACTGTTAACTGAAATTGTCATTAACAGTATAAAAATAGCGTTTTCTAAATTCTTCCAGTTGCTAAGGACATTTTGTTTTTGCTATTATTAGTTACTTTGTTTAACAAATTCATTTCATTTTGCCTTGAGAAAGTCCACATGAGACGAAACTTGTCCACAACTATTACAGTTTTCCTATATATATGTGTGTGTGTGTGTGTGTGTGTGTGTGTGTGTGTGTGTGTGTGTGTGTGTATATACATTTTTATATATACATATGTATATATTTAGAAAAAATAGTATGACGAATTGGAAAAAATTTTTCTCATACTATTTTTAAGTTATATATATATATATATATATATATATATATATATAGGAGGCACGGTGGAGTAATGGATAGCGGCTTGGATTGAGGAATCGCAGAGCTGAGTTTGAATTCCAGTCGAATCCATTACATTCACTTACGTGCTAATACCCTTGGGAAAGGTATGAATCCTCTTCATCTCCCTCCAGCTATGGGTAAAATAGCAGGACAGACTGGGTTCTATAGCCTTGGATGGCAACTGGTCTAGGAGAAGGACAACTCTGAATTCAAAACCTGCGAAGGGTCGTTTGGGGAACCTTGTGGCATTCGGTGCACCAGGTTTCTGTATTCGTCCCTCCAAAAAGTGTGGATGGTCCTGCACGAGGCCTTCACCACTATAATCAAATCTCATGTGCCGATGTCGGGATGTCGGTTTCCTGGAAACTTATCGGCCTGACCCTCATACGTCGAACTCGACGGAGAGTTGATTATATATATATATATATATATATATATATATATATATATATATATATATAACAATAACTGAAGGGAATAAGCTGATTTTAATGAATAAAATAATTCCTTAGTTCTGAACTGTACTTCAAGCTCACTTCTTTATCCAATGTGAATCATATGAAAAGTATAACTAAAAATTGTCATTATTCATGTACATTATGGTCCATTGCCAGAGTTTTCTTCATCTTTTCAAGTTTCCTTCAACAGCAATTTTAGTTTAAGAAAAATCCAGAAGTTATAAGGAGATAAACAAAGACAGGTTACATGATGTTTTGCCAAAATGAAATTTCTGTGTAATACTGGAAGAAGCTAAATGCTTTATCCTGTGAATGTAATAGTCACAGAGGATATATGCTCATTCAATGGCATCTCACTGAATGTTATATTACACAAACAGTAGGTAATTGAGAAAATGTAAGAAAAGTTTTACATTATGCATTTCATCACTTGAAATTTCTTGAGTCTGAAAAAGCTCCTTTCTTCACTATGAAGAACTCCTTTCCAAGGACAAAATGCATAACAGAGCAGTGTTTTTATTATTCAGTTACCTATATATATATATATATAGAATGAGATAGATAGATAGATAGATATGGAAATTAAGATATAAATGAATATATCTGAAAGACAATATTCACACTTTCCTGTTTTGTTATTTCAATTCGTATATATATATATATATATATATATATATATATATATATATATATTACTTTCTTTCACACATACACACACAAATACACATACACTTACTCACATACTATGTGCATTCAAAAAGTATTTGACTTTATTTTGCCTGTTAAAACTAATGCTGCATGGGCAAAATTCTTTGGTTTGGAGGTGACGCCAACCTTCCCAGCACATGTATGAAAATTTTACCACTCTATAAGCCATGCCACTTCCTGGCTGTTATGCATAGAGTAATGACATGTAGTGCGCACTTGTCAGATTTTCATTTTCATGAACTGTATTTTACTAAAAACTTTTGTAAAAAACATTCCCATCACAACAGATACAGACATATAAATATCTATATATTCAGTTCAGAATAAAGAAGAACAGCCTTGATAATGGCTAACAGAATAACTGAAAATGCTCAGATATATAAAACATTTAGAGTTTTTACACACTTTATGGCAAGAAAAGAAACACTTATATGAGCATAAGAAAAATTGAATAAAAAGCTTAATCACAGTACTTTATCAGTTGTCTTTAATGAAACGTGTAATATATATAAGTGAACACTGAAGTGTTGACAGTTTGTTTCATGCTTAAATACAATTGTCAGGCCATGACAATAGCTTAATAATTGTGTTTAAGCATGGAACTGTTACCTCTGGTTGTTGACTTCAATGTCCACTTTTATATAGACACTAGCAGCATGGCCCAGCATTGCCTGTGCTTGATTCAAAAATCGTACGACTCATACAGCAATCGCTATCACTTGACTTTAAAGGAGTGCCCTTTGCCATGCTGATTTTGCTACATGACTTACTTCTTGCCTATCTCACACTGCAATTTTTTTCTAAGCTCTATACTAAACATTAAATCTGTTATGAAAAAAGAACTAAACAAAATGAACACAAAACGATCAGCTTTAATAAAGGACTCATAACTGGAAAAACTGAATGAAAAAAGAATGTTAACAACAAATACTTTTTCACACCCAACCCAGTTCAGTAGAATCAGAATCAACATTGAGTTTAAGCAAGCAAATGAGCCAATTGGAGTAAAGTGCCATGCAGATTTAAATTTTTCCTACTTGTGACAAATGCAGCTATCAATTTTTTTGCATGCTAGCATGCTAGTTAACATTCATGTCAGTCAGCTGTTGGCTCTCACACTGGCCAATAGAATCTTCCTACCTATTCGTGGCAGCCTGCTATTGGCTCTCACTCTGACCAGTAGAAAATGGCCGCAAACTACATGAAAACTGCCATAGAAGCATGAAAAAATTGATTATTTCCACTATCAATAGGAGTTGGGAAATGTAACATCGATCTTGGCCTTCCCACTAACTTGGAGCATGTGCATGTAAATTTTGGTGCAAATCCATCGGAAATTGCAGCTGTGCATTCGTTACACACACACATCCAGTCTTTTATAGATAGGGATAATCTTTATCCCTGATATTGAGCAATTTGAACCATAAATATAGGCCTAACGCATTTCCAAAAAGCTGTCCAAATGATCAAGTGTCAGATTTTTGTAATCCCTTCTTGGTTAGGCTGAGAATTTTTCAACATGTGCCTGCATATCTGTGTGTGTATGCGTGCATGCATATGTGCGTTAATGATGCTTCCTTAAATCTTTATTATATCTTATCTATTTATTCAGTCACCTGTTGAAATATTCATGCTTTTTTAGTTTTATTTCAAATATCACTGGGGAAAAAAAGCAAGAATAATATCAATGTAGCATGATGAAAAGCATTTAAACATGATTTCACTTTGCTGTTGTTTCTTCCTATTTCTTTGAAAGTGTTTATATCTGGTGCTGCATAAAAGAACATTAACCCTGTTTTTACTTATATGAGTTTGAAAATATCTTACTACGCAAGATTGACATCACAAGCAAATCATTCATGGAAGAATAAATATTTTGCAAAAAAAAGTTTTAAAAAAAGAAAAAATATTATGTTTACACACCATGAAGTTTTTCAATCAAAATTCCATCTTCCATCCCCTCGGACTGAAATATCTCCCATGAATTAACCCACCATTCTCACCATCATAAAATGAATACATGGCATTTTTCAGAGTAAAGGAATTATTAACAGGAATATCATTCTTATAAGTGGAGTTATAAAAATAATCTATAGCCCAGTGTATAGCTATTAGCTGAATTTTGATCTGAAAATTTCACTATATAGTGTTTTATCACAACAATAAATCTTTGTCAATGAATTACATACATCATTGATAAGGAAGGAAGATTACATCAAATATAAATATTTCTTGTGTAAAATTAATGCAGTGTATGTGTATATATATATATATATATATATATATATATATATATATATATATATATGCTTTATATATATATATATATATATATATATATATATATGAAGAAATATAGTTTTAAGGTATGCTATATTTATAGGATAAAGTGCTCAATATCAGAAATAGAGCATATGTAAATATAAAAGTGAACATTGAAATCAACACTCAGCCTGATGAAT